>JAULBW010038686.1:0-190736 GCA_032358265.1 Vaucheria bursata | reverse complement strand
TTTTGTATGAGCGGTATATCGAGTTGTTTAGTTAGTTTAGATATCGGCCGATATGGTTAGGTTCCATTCCTAACAGCCATTGTTTAAAAGGCAGTTTGACATATAATACATCAGAATCCGTAATATTGCCTTGAAGAAAGGCAGTTCTTACAGCAAGGGTGTAGATTTTCCATCAAATGGTGAGCTGCAATAGTGATCATTGTGTTTGCTAAAGAAGAACAAAAAGCTAATAATATGTGTCTGTGTGCAGTCAACATACTTATCTTGTAGATAGCCCTTAAAAACTTTTCATGTTTTGAGCTTGGCAATGTTCTTGTTACTATTGAATTTAATTATAAATATTGAGCAAGTGGGTAAGACTGGCATTAGGTGGAATTGTAACAAATTTTGTAACCTTGTTCTTGCAAAGTGATTTGTTTTAATCAATAAGGGTCTTTCTTCAAGAAGACTTTTGCTGTAATCAATCTTCAGTAAGTGTTTGACCAACCATGACAGGTATTTTTGGTTTTAGCATATTGAGAGTTAGTAAGTCATCTGTAGTGAGATAAGTCTCAATTCTATTTGGACTGTCCATTGACTGAAAATTCCAGATCTTTTTGCTGCAAGTAGCTGTTTTGTGATTATTTGGAATGAACATAATATCATAACTATTGGTACATTGCAGCTATCAGTATCAGATATTGATTCATCCAATGTAGAATCATTGGAAAAGATGATGTTACAATTAACTGTGACCAATTTTTCTTGGCATTATAGATTGAATACATATTGTCAGTTTTCTGAAAAGCAAGCATAAAATCCATCAAACAATGTCAGATCCAATTTGTAAGATCTAGCAAATTTTTTATTTTTAGCTTAAATTCTTATACCAAATAGTTGAAGAAACTTGTGGGATAGTTTCTTGTTAAGAGTACTTCATAAGGAACTTTAAATTTGTTGGTAGAAGTAGGTATTACATCGATGAGATGCATAGCATGATGGAATGCATCAGACCACATTGTCTATAGATATTTTGGATTCCTTAGATAGTGCTGGGATAATGCTATTAAGCTGTCCAAACATTGCCTCTGCAATACCATTCTATGAATGTGCATGTGGTACAGAGAGCTCAAGGTGCATTCCATGTGGTTTAATATAGTTTTCTGTATCATCAGAAAAAATATCACCAGCATTTTCTGATCAAATGATCTAGAGTCTATGATTGAAATGCTTATAATGTTTTTAGTGTAGTCTTTCAAGGAGTTTAGGGTATAATTGTTAGAAATCAACCCCTAAGAGAGCTAATTCTATTGTATAGCTGTGGTACATCTCTCCTCATACTGTGTTGAAGTTTTAGTTAAGACTATGAGGACAAGTTTTAGTAAGTGATATTTTATTGTGTTGAAGAAGTTATCTCACTTTTAACAATGCAATTTAGCATGTAATAATATATGCATTCTGTCAGAGATTTCTTGTGTTACCGTTGTGTGCTACATACCTAACAATGATCCTCTTTCTTCAGTAAATACAATTTTTGAAAAGAGAAAGTCATCAGTGATTACCAATGTATTGCAATATCCTCTGTAAGATTGTAGAATCTTTCTTGTCAGGCCAATATTAACTCATTCAAAAATCTCATTGAATTAAGATGCTTTTGTTGAATGAAGGAGGTGTTTGCCCTTGTATAGTTTGCAAAGAGGGCAGTCTGTAGGTGAAGTTTCAGTAAAGACTACTTTGGAGAGGCAATTATCATGTAGTTTCTGCATGCAAAAACACTTGGATGTTCAAGTTATCTATGACACTGACTTGTGTGTAGAGTTACCCACAAGGATAACTTTAAAGCTTTCGTTGTTTAAAAACTCTAACTAAATAAATTTCTTAATAAATTTTGTAGAATCAATGAATTATGTTGTGACTTCAGAATCTAAGATAGTGTTGCTGTTATTCTTAGACAATGACTTAGCTTTTGTAAAAATTGAAAAATGTTGGATATTTAAAGTACTTGAATTTTGACAAATTTGCAGAAAGTTCAGATTTATGTTAGGACTTGAACAGATATAGTTGCACGGGATTGAATCAAGCAATTGTTTTCAACTCTTCCAGTACTAGAATAAATTTGTTGTGGTATGTTTTATAGTAAATATTCATAACTGATACTGCATTGTTAGTAGTAACAGTAGTAGTCCAGATGCTTGCATAATTTGACTTTGTGTAATTTATTTTGTATTATGTTTCCGCTTCAGTGGAAGAAACAATATTTAATAGTACAAGTTTCCCGTTAGTTTCTTGCTGTTTTGTGCTGAAATTATTTGTGAAGATTCCAAATTTTATCCTTGCTCCATTTATACTTTTGCCTTATTAGTTATGGCTTTCTTCTATTGACACGTTTGGATAACCAATTCTTGACAGTTTACTTCTGTATTCTTTTGAAAAATGGCCATGCAAGTTGTAGAACTTACAAAACTGCTTTTGAGCAGTGATAAACTCTTTAAAATAATTTACTTTTGATCTAAGTGGTAAATTAGATTGAATTAGAGGTTTACTCATGTTAGATTTTACGAAAGTCAATTTTTTCTATTTAGGTTTATCAGCTAGAATGTTATGATATCCCTTCACTAGGCCTGCATAGGCATCAATATCTATTTGCTTCATTTCCAACAGTTGTGTTTTTACTGAGTTGCAATCTGTTAAGATATTTAATGCTCTAGTACCTGGAATCTACCCTATTTATGTGTTGCCCTAATTTACCCCATCTTTTCACCAGTTATTTTTTAACGTTTTTTAAGATCAACTATTGAGTTTGTAACTTCATATGAAATTTTGTGTAGCCCGTAAGATTATCCCCATGCAGCCTGCATGACATTGTTACAACTAAGTAACTTCTCACTCTTCTATATTATCACAATACGCGCTGTATGCTAGTTTTCCTGGTGCCATCACTGAGTAGTTATAGTTGTTGGTCATCCGCTTTGATTCATAATATATTTTGTTTGTATTTTCTTTCTTTTTTTCTTTCCTTCAATTATTTAACACAATTATCAGAAAGTGCATAAATCAACTCTCTAATCAAAGTTTAACTTGTGAAGCATTGGCCAACATGAGAGAGTTTGTTGAAAATATTCTTCCTATTTCTGATAAAGTTAAAGGGGCCATCATTGGCAATAAGAGTTGTATCTGTAAGTTTTTCAGAACAAGTGGTGTGCATAAACTATCCATGTTATTAAAATTTGAGAAAGAAGTGGGAATATAAGCCAATTTGATCCTGTTGAAATTTTATGCAGTATCAAGCAACTCTGTTTTCCTGTAATGCAGTACTGAGTGAAATCCAGAACTGATTGTTCTCATTGGGATCAATAGTATGTTCTATTGAATCAGTTGGGATTCTTTGATCAAGCCCATGTGCCATAAAATATGTAAGAAGCAATGTTTCAAACGTTTTTAATTGTGAGATTTATTGAAAAACTTTATAATTTTGGTAGAGAAAGCTTACAACATAGGTTTATTTCTGGAAGAATGCTATACAGTGATATCTATCTATAGTCATGCAATGGATTTTAAAGACATGAAATCAGGTGATTGTGCTGACTCAATATGAGCTTAAAGTTAAAGTGACCAAACTGAAGTTTGAGTGGTATCTGACAGTCCACTTTCATCTTGACTATATGTCGCCTTGATAGAAGCAACTTATCATTAGTGATTGTATTTAGTTAAAACTTAGTTGACCTTTGAATGCAACTAATTTAGTGGTTACAAAATTATTAGAGTTAAATTGATCAGTACAGGTCTTTAACAAGTAATGCAAAGTGTGTGGCCATAGAATGACCTGTGCTCAAGCACTTCATGCTTGGACAAAAAGCAGACTGTCTCATTGCTCTCAATGTTCTGAAACACTTTATCCAGACAAAGTAGTGTTAGTAACTTTCTTGATGCCAATGTAGGAAAAAAAGAGATTGTGCAAAGGAGCAGTTCAGATTCTCTTTCAGCAGTCTAGGTGAAAAAATTGCAGTGGGTAGGAATGGTAAAACTAATTATGTGCAAGTCTCCTAGTTGCCAGACTGTTTACTAATGATGGTGATATGAAGGCCAGATGTGACTACTTTTGATATAGAATAGAACTTACTTTGTGATAAAAATGTACCTTTATTTGTGTTGATGTAAAAACTGTCATTGTTAAATGAGTAAAACTATAGTCTATGCTTTTATTGGTTAGGAGCAATTTACTTTACACTATCCTGGTAGCACTAGGCTTTAATTTTATCATGAAGCACACAACTACTGGTATGTAACTGAGTTACCGACTATACACCTAACAAGAAGTTTGCATGCAACCTTAGAGCATTAACACAAGAATGAGATACTCCATTGTAAATCCCGCAAGCAAACTAAGCTTAGTTGGTAGAGTTGAGTAAAGCGTTAGCTAAGGACTTTCAGTTAGCAGCTACAATTAAGACAAGTAGGCTACCAGTTATACTATTCAGTAATCTCAACTTGTAACTCTCTTTCAGTATCCAAGAAGTACCATGCATAGTAACATCTGACCAGTAGGGATTTAGCAAGGCTTTTGCTTACCCTTCTTATCCCCTAGTCTTTGGTTACCATAGGTTCAACTATGTTAATACACCCCTGATATTTTAGGAGGTAGAGGAATCATCACATCACAAAATTGATTTTTTAAAAGTTAGCGTAATCAGTGATAAAATTTGGGTGAATATAGCATAGTTTCTATGTAAAAGTAGGTGCAGGTTAGTTAAGCTTAGAAGTAGCTATGCATTGCTCAAATACTAGATAAACAGAAAATGAGTGAAAAAAGGAGTATTTGGCTGCTACAGCTCAGTTATACAAATATACTTAGAATATTATCATTCCTAAGCTTGACCCTTAGTATAGCGCTGCCCAGTTTGATGGATCAGTTTGGCAAGTATATGAGTCTGAGTTACTTACTTGAAAAGAAGGCCTTCCAGTTGGTCAAGATTTTTGTAAATTGGTCAAGATTTTCAAACTTGTCTAGGTTCAGAGCTTTCTACCTCCTCTCAGTTTAAACTTGTGGTTGGTTCAGAAAGAAAATGTCCATAGAGGACGGTTTTTAGGTATTTACAGGACATCAAGTGTAAGGTACAATTTCATATCACACTTAATATACTTGCGTGCAAACTCAACATATACAATGACAAGAGTAAAACCAGAAAAAACAATTTATCTGTAAACTATAATATACATCTATCTACAGTATAAAAGTTCAAGAAGTTTAGCCTGTGCAGTCCAAGGTAAGTGTACTAATCACTTAAAATTTAATAAATATACTTGCTAACCAACTACAGTCAATTTTTAAATACCCACAATAGCCAATAATCAAATAGAACTGTCTTCATTTCTCAGTGAATACAGCAATCCTGACAATTTACCGATCAAGTATTTTACAGTGTAATTGTTACCATCAGTTATTTTTCCACTTTTAATATATAAGAAGTATTGAGTGTTTGATTTCCACATAAATGATATGAACTGCATTTTAACTTGTAGCATAACTATTGATATTACTTTTTATCGTATTCAGAGTATTGTATTGTGGCAAACAAATGTTTACAAACATATGTATACTTTCAAACATGAAAAGTATCATAAATAGAAATGAGGTGAATTTGGATATTTGATTTTCTGTGGAAACGTGCTGATTTAAGCTATGTTTTGTGTGATATTAAATGTAAAAGATCATATAATTGTTTTCAATCTTTTATAAGCTACTCAAAAGTGGCCAATGAAACAATCATTATCAATGATTTTGCTTGCATTTTATAAAGCAAAGTAGATTTTTTTCTCGGCAATTACCATTTTCAGAATAAGATGTAATACTATAAATTATAACTTTTCTTATAGTATCAACACCTTTTTGAAAAAATTAATGCTAAAAGTCATATTGTCAAAGTAAAATTTCTAAAATTTATCAAATTTCATTGCTAAAAAATGGAAAACGAACGCCATTTATCTTATCATCAAATGTCAATACATCCAAGTTGGTCGAGACTTTATATAGTAAGAATTAAAAAAGTATTGAGTTAAGCTATTTTTGATTTCTTGCAATGTCTAATTTTGCTTTCTGTTGAGTTAATCTAGATGTAAACGATTTTGAGCAATGCCAATCATCAATCTTGTCATTAGTATTCTTCAATTTTTTTCAAGATATGTTGCTTTAGTTTCAATAAATTTCAGTCGATGTTATTCAAGTTTTTATAACCTTACATTTCTGCAGTAGTAATTTAAATTTGTTGAAAATTGCCATCTTCTTCTTGCCTAACTTTGAGGCTACTTCAAAAGCAAAATATTAGTTTGTTCATGGACTGTAGCAAAATTGGAAATATTTTTTGTGTGAACGTAACATTATTATTTTTTACATTTTCACAGAATGCATACTATGATATTTCAACAGAATAAAAAGGTTTTCTTTTCCAAAAACAATTTAAAAGCTTTGCTCAAGAAAATTAGTGATTTACTTAGATGCAGCACTGATTAAACTCTAGCAGAAGTAACTTTTTAGTCAAATTTCAAGGTACTATTTACTAAAATGCCAACCATTTTTTTACATGATCTTTTTTTTATCAGCCTTTTATGAAACTTTTTCCATTACTTTTATCATGACAACCATTTTTTAATAAATTGTCGATAAAGTTTGAAAATGAACTTTGTTATAGATGCAACCTATGAGCATTTAAGTACAAAGAGAAACCTTAACCACTAAAATTTTGTTTACTAGTATTGCGAATCCCACACCCAACAAAGCATGTTTTACAGTAGATTTAGTGCAGTTAATTTAACTGCTATAGTAGGTCAAACCAGTAGCTTTTTTCTGGTTTATGGAAAATACCCGACCAGTTTGTGATGCATAGATTGTTTTTAGCATTTTTCAAAGTTGTTCAATTGCAATGTACTATTGACACAGCATATCTTTTTATTGATAACTAGTAGTTGAGCTCAATATTTGAATAATCCAACTCATTGTATACTGTTAGTAAATATATTTACTTACTCCAATAAATATAGGAAGATATGTTTCATTCATCTTTTTCTCAGACCCAAACAAGATAGTAGGATCCGCGTAGATTGATTTTTGAAAATACTTTTGCCTCGGAAAAACTATGTAACATTTCTTGAACAAGTGGAAGAGCATATAGATTCCTCAAAGTTATACTGTGTAAAGCTAGGAAGTCAATAACAGGTCTCAAGTTTCCATCCTTTTCCTTTACAAAAAACAAGAATGTACCAGCTGGAGAAGAGGATGACAAAATAAATGCTTCTTTAGCAAAGTTTTCATCAATGTGTCTTAACAGCATTTAATTCAGATTCAAATAGTGCATAGACTGAACCCCATGAAACCTTCTTACCCGTTTGAGTTTTAATGTCAATGTCATATTTGTAATGCTCAGAAAGTATTTTGGATTCATCTTTGGAAAATAAAGTAGCAAACTCATAGTATTCTCAAAGTAATTTAGTCCAAATCTTCATTAATTCTTCAGATGTTGATTCCATCTCATTTTCTATAATTTCAGCAGGGTTATCATCAGAAACAGATTTTTCTAACTTTGTAGATGTAATACTTGATTCTTAAGTTACAGAGCATGATTTAGAGCATTGATCATATTCTGCATTAGATTGATTAGCTTGAAATTTGATATTTTCTTCACAATTTTCACTCAATAATAACATTAACACTTCCCAATCAATGCTAGGATTGAACTTTAGTAACCAATCCAAGCTAAGAACAATGGGAGGATATAGGGTCTTTATAGTGTATAATTTTGACTTAAATTTTGATACTTATAATCTTAAGAGAGCAATTGACATATGATGCACAACTTCCAGATGGTAATGAGCTTTTATCAATAACTTTGAAAACTAAAAGATTTTTTAAAGAATGAAAGTTCAACTTTAAAGAATGAAAATTCAACTTTAAAGAATGAACAAGGTCTTCATCAATAAAACAATTTACACTCTAGTCCACAAAACCAATTACATTGTGGCAGTTATGACCTAATAGCAATATTTTTAAGAGTATAGAGACAAACAGACTTATCTCTTTCTTTAGTGCCTTCAATAAATTGGTGAAAGCCTTTTCCAGTATAAATTGTTTAAGTTCTTTAGCTAAACAAAGCATGTGTCTAATAAATATTCTCCAGACCCATAATACATACACAAACCATCACATTAGTATTAATGCTTTTCTTAATATGTTAAATGTCTATATGTATTGGTAACATTTTTAACCATATCAAAAAATTTTAGATATGTGATATACCTGAGTAGTCTGGGCTGGATAAAATTAGATTTATATCTGCAACTAGAATTTTTACACTTCTATTTTCTTTCAAATAATCAATTATAAATTTGAATGGCAATTTTGTAACACTCAACAGTTTGAGACCAATTACATTTATGCATTTTGTCCTTGGCTTTACCATTCAGAGCTTGATAGAAAATATTAAGTAATATTTTGGAAGATAATTTTACTTCCATTGATGAACGCTGAAAATCTGAAACTAATGCTGATGCCAAATGCCCTTTCCATTTGAGGCCAAAAAGTTCATATTCTGCTTGACACCAACAATCCTTGTCACCGAATGTAAGCATAAAGTGATTTTCAAATGTATCAAAGGCTTAAAGCATTTTGTCATTGCATTTCAAGAAAAGTGTAATCCAACTGTAAGCTATAAAAGAAAAGATAAAGCATAGTTTACCTTGGTTGTTTTTCTTCTAAAGTGCTAGGTTTAACTTTTAAAAACATTTTTCAGCTGTAGTAAAAAGGTTCTTGACTTCTTCCTACTGCCTGAGAAATATTCTGGAGCTGCTATCTTCACTTCTTTTGGTTGAGGCAATATGGCTTTACCAAGACCAGATAGTGCTGCAAGCTGATCCTGCTGCTACTGAATTGTGGCTTGCATTGAATGGAACTGCTTCAGGAATTGCTGTTCATCCATTGTTAGCTAGTAAAAAACTGTCAAGACTTGCAAAGAAAAAAGTGTTAAAGAAACATGAAAGGATAACACAAGGAAAGTTTACAAGACAAGGAAGATGGATCAACAGCAAAAAAAATAAGGGAAAGAAAAAAAAACAAATGCATTAACTTTTATGTATGTTATGTGTATTTTGTGTTTGTTTTCACTTACAAATAAAATCAAAAATATGAAATGTATAAAGGAACAATTTATGACTAGCTTGAACTTGATGACTAGACTTATTTTCATTGGTTAATTTGTAAAGCATCATCAAGTAAGAATAGAATACAATTCTCATTGGCTGATTTGTGAAGAGTCATAGAAAAAATTGAACAGAACATACAATATAGAACATTCTAGAAAGTTTAGATCTAAAAAATAGTTGTATTCCTAACAGAACAATACTTTTCCAGTAATGCTTTGCAAGGTAGCAAGATATTGCTCAGAGCAAAAGAAAAGTGATATGGATTGTCAAAATGTTTGTGAAATATCATCTTAGTCAGATAGTTAATTGTGAGAATACTACTGGAGTCAATGGCAGAGATATCAGAAATATTGGGGCAGATGTTAGCCAGAAAATGTGTACAGAAATTTGTTGTAAAGAGTGTAGGAATTGTGGAAAGATCTATTTGTATACAACAGAATATGGAGTGTACATCCATATTTATTTTGGCAACTACCTGCAGGAAAAGATTTGTCATCAAGTTAGACATGAATCCTTCTGAGATGAATGACGGGTTCAATAAATGAAAAATGTGCATTGATGAGTCTGAGTCTTTTGGATTTAATAAACAATATTTTGTGCTGTATGTGTGGGTGAAATTGTAGATTGAACCATCATATTAGGTGTAAGGCTATTATGCTCCTTTAAGGTGCAGTGTGTAGGTAAGTAGTTGGAAAATGAAACCATTTTGTGCAGTTAAGAATTTTTTACTGAGATGTAGATATCTTCCAAGAGTTGTCTTGAGGCTATGCTTGATCTTCTGATGTGTTGGATACATTTTTGTGTATCATCTATGATATGATATAACTGAGGGCCAGACTGGGTAAGGTTTTGGTGAAAATGTCAGCTGTGTTTTTGTTGGTTGGAAGATGAAATAGTTGAGTGTCATTGTTGGTAATGCAGTTGTATTCATAGTGGTAATGTACATAAGTACGTTTTGCTTAGTTGCAATTCACCGAATATTTTGCAAGAGCAACTGCAGACTAATTGTCATTGAAGATTCTAAGTGATGGAGATTGGTCCTGATACATGCCTTTTAAAAGTGATTGTAAACAAATAATTTTTTTACAGCAGTTGATACGGTAATAAATTCTGCTCCTGTTTCCAAAAGTGCAACAGTTGTTTGAATTTTGGATAGCCTAAAAGTTGAACCACTTAAGAATATAACAATGTAGCCAAAGATTGATTTTTGGTTGTATTTATAATCTGCACAACCATCATATAATTATAGTTGGAGAGAAAATATTTGGTTTGGAACCATTTTTAGGAAGATTATTTAGTATTTAGGCATTGAATTCTAATTTGGCTCACTTTTTGTGTTGTTAAAATTGATGTTTCAGGAGAATTTAAGATATGTTAGCCAAATTGCATAACCGTATGAGATACATCAGGGGTCTTATATGTGTACTGACAATTAGTAGACTAGAAACTAGTTCATAATAAAGTATAATCTCTTTCAAGTCAGTAAACTTTGAGGATTGAATGGATTCTGTTTAAGTGAAATATTAAGAATCCTTCTGACAGTAGCTAGAGTAAGTTGAGAATTGTAGGATTCTATTTTGAATTTTTCAAAAGTTTCTTGAAATGTTGATTTTGTGATATCAAGATTTTTAATTCTTATGGGTAGTTATGGATATGCTAAGAAAGTACTTAGTAGAATAACTTCTAAAAGATCAGACTTGTTGCAAATGGATTCAGTGTCAGGAACGCAAAATACAATGAACAAGAATGAAACATGTGCATTACATTTACTGACTTGTGTTGATAGAAGTGAGGACACTCTATCAACATGACAAGATACAAAAGAATGCATGACTCTCTTTGAATTCATGACTCTCCTTGAACTTGAGTTGTGACTCTCCATGAATTGTACAAATCTTCTTGAACTGTACAGTTATACAAATCTTTTTGAAGCATGTACGCAGCAATAAAGAGAATTAACTCTTTAGGAAGTTAATTCCTAACATTCAGTAGCATATTGTATTGCCTTTTTGGAGTTACTAGCAATGTTAATGTTATTAACATGCATAACCGTAGTTATGGTAGTTTTTTTGAAGTTTTCCACTGAATTGACTATTGTCAGTTGAGAACGGATTGAAGCCAAAATTGTGCATTGCTTTAGTAAGTAATTTGTTCTAAATATGAGAAGAATGATTAAGACCATAGAGGCTTCTACTATGTTTGCAAGCCATTCCATTTGTATAGGTACAATATTTCTCATTGAAATAAACTGCTTTTAGGAATTAGCTTGTTAATGTCTATATTCATGTTACAGCTGTGGAATTCTGTTCTATGGCTAGTCATTATTCTGCATATTGGAATTCTAAGCTTATGGCAAGTCATTGCTGGACTTTTGGTGACAGGCTAAGTTTAGGATTTGTGTGTTGCTGTGAAGAATGTTCACTTCCAGCAACACAATTAATGTCTTTGCAAATATACTCTTTGCTTTAATTTTGAGTCTTATTTGTAAACGCATTCATAACAACTGCAAAATACTAGCCACATAGAAGGCAGAGTAACAGAAAAGTAGAAAAAATAAGATTCTAAACACAATATTACTGCATTAGCAGTTCATTGTTGGTGTTACCATGAATAAATCTCATCAACGCACTACATGTTTACAATCATTCTGTACAAACTATAATAGATGAATACAACTCATGATAGTCAGAAACACAAAACACATCGCAATTAACTATTTCCTTACAACGATAGAGAAGTGTTGCTATCGAGGTGCCGACTAAATTGATATCTATGGTACTTTCAGAAGTAATATATGAATTACATGTCATCAAAATTTAGCTTAGTTTCTATTTCAGATTAGTTTAGAATATGTATTGAAAGCTAATAAATAATTTTGTAGCCACTAGATATATATGTACATATTGAAAACTGATCAACATTTTTCTAGCTCATTACAATATTAAAAAAATTTGCAATGGAGCAAAACCGCTTTAATTCAATCATTTACTTAAGCCGAACAATTTGCCATCTATCACAGAGTGTTCAACATTGTAAGTTTACCTGTATCTATAAAACCATCATTGATGGGATGTTACTTCTCCGATGACCAAAAATGTTGTTGTACATGCGAGTATTTATACTGAGTTCTGTTTGAATGTGAAAGAACTATATCCACACAAACTAGTTTAAAATAGGATAGTCACACTCGTTTCTTTTCCACAAATATTTCAAAATGTTAGCCAGTGATACTTGCCCATTGATTCAATGGAAATATATTATCAATAGATTGATCAGCTGCATCTCAAGTATCATCTATCTACGTCAATGATATCCACTGCTCGAAGATCTTTTTGTGAAATATGTGCACCACGCCAGTTACGATCGAAATTTCCATTTGCACTAGAGATAATAAGGTCCCACCAAAAAAAATCAAAGACCAGCACGACTTGGCTTTCATTTCTTGCTGCTGCTGTAGTTATCTCATCAGATTTTAGAAGCAAAGATTCAAAATGCGATGAGTTCAATGGGCATCGGTACAAAGATCTTAAGGTTGAAGCTGCTGCTGCCGATGGTGAAACTTACTTTAATGATAACTATGATTATTTGAGAATTATAGCTGGTTCATCAAATAGAACACTTACTGAAGAAATTGGTGGTTTGCTCGGAGTTGGTTTGGGGGATTGCGAACTCGGTCGTTATGCAGATGGGGAAATAAGTATTAACCTTGGTGAACAAGTTAGAGGAAAGGTAAAATGCTATGAAACAAATCGTTTTTTCGCTAGTATTTTGATAAACAGGGAGTATATACGCATATAACATTCTCATGATGTTCAGTTTATTCGCGCACAGCACTTAAGCATTTTTTCCAGTTGAATCTACTTGTTACAATACTATGAAAATTTAGTTTGAAAAGTTGCTGTTTTGTTGTGCACCTTGTGAATTTGGTTTGATAATATATAGTAAATAGAGGTTTCCGGGGAGTTTCCATATCCCATTGAAGACTTTTCTAATGGGTTGAATATTTTTAAGTTTATCGTGTATTTAAGTAAGCAGGTAATTTTTTAGGGGTGTCAGCATTATTTATACCAACATAAAGTTAGGCTTACAAAAGTATATGTAATGAAAATAGTAAATGGCCATGGAATCAATTTTTATCTTTTTAAAACTTGATTCGTTCCTTAATAGTCTATTTTTGTTGGTATTTGTGTTACGTGCATAATTTAACATAAAGGGATGATAAAAAATTACGAAAGAGGGTTTTTGCAAATATTACTCCATGCAAACCGAGAATCATTTTGTTTGTACTTCACCATTCACTAATATTTTATTAATATCATACACATCTATAAAATCTATTTCAAAAAGCTATTGATAATTTTAAGGAAGTTCAAGATATATTTTGAATTATTCTCAATTTGAATTTCATCTACTAAGTGGTAACTTTAGATTTACTTATTCCCCCTCAAGAAGAAATAATACAAGTACTTTTTATCAATTTTATTCTCTATTTCTTTCTTACATACTTGTTTGAGGAATATTCTTGAAAGTGTTCTAGTTTGAATCAACAATGTACCAGAAAAAGTAATTGCCAAATCTTCAATAGTACGACTTTGGTTGCATTCCTCTTTGTTTGAATTCAATCTATAATGAACTGTACACAAATTTGTGGAGAGCTATTTTTTTAGCTTTTCATCTAGATTTGTTCATGCAGCTTAATTGCGCTGAATTTAATTAACTTATGCCATTTGTTTATAGTTATGCTTTATTTACTTTTTATCAGTAGTTTAAATTTAACGTTAGTTATGATTAATATTCATTTTTCTTTGGTGAAGGATGTATACGTGGTGCAAAGCGGGCAGCGGCCAGTCAATGATCATTTAATGGAATTACTTCTCTTAGTCTCTACAGTTCAACGTGCGAGTGCAAAACGAATCACTGCGGTTATCCCGTATTTTCCGTACAAGCATCATCGTCGGGGGGTGCCTATTAGCACTGGCTTAGATAGTAGATTTTTGCTCAGTGCTGCTGCCGATTTTGGACATTGCTTAGAGGTACTTCAGAATAAATTTTATGTATTTTGATGTTGTCCTGCATATGCAGGTAAAAAAGATTTTCCACATTTTACTTTATAGACTTTACTATTTAACTGTATCAGCATCTTCACTAAATTTTCCACTGGCAAACATTTGGAATATTTCAGCATCCAAACATTATCATTCTTCGCCCCTTTTTGGCTCAGCTATCTTTTATTTCCCTTCCACTAATGATAAGAAAAAATCTTCTTCTAGTAGCACAAAAGAAATCTTTTCCACCTCACAACAAGGCTTCTTTTGTTTAGATAGAGTGTTAAAAAGTTTGGCCAGTTAAAAAATAAAGGCAGAATAGTGGTCACCCAGGTCACCAAATAAATTGCAATGCTTTTAACCAGTAAATAATTTAACTCCTCTCAACTTATGCAAGGTGGAAACAGGCAGCCAGTTATGTCTAGCTTTGATTGATCACTTGTTGCCAAAAATATATAGTTTATCGTGGTAGTTGGTGATGCGGTGCAAACGAGCACTTGCCTCATGAAATATCTCTTCTTTTTTAAGTTTTACATTGGTAGACTACCTTATATTCAAGTGTTTGAAATTGAGTGTGGCATTCAATATTTAAATGCTCATGATTTTGTCTGCTCTGTGACCAAGTATTTAATTCGATGTAATTTTACTCGAATGTTCTTGAATAAGCAATTTCCTAAGTAAATTTTGAGACACTGTATTGAATAATTATATGTTTGGTATTGTTTAAGCCAATCAAAACAGTTTTTCGAATTTTTGCATGCAATAATATAGAATACTATTCAAATTCGAGATTTTTTAAGCCAATTTTTTTGAGTTTGAACAATACTATTACCAAGCAAATTTTTGTCTAGGCATGCTGAAGAAAATGAACAAAGAAGTAAGCAATTATTAATTCCTGATAAAATTTTGTATGCGCGTCATACAATCGGTGTATTGCAGGTGATGGGAGTTGATCGAGTTATTGCTGTCGATTTAGAACGCCCAGGAAGCTCAAATGAATCTAATTTTTTTAGCCCTGCGGTGCCTGTCGAGACCATACTGACCACTCGTTTGTTTGCTCATCACATGGCCCAAGTTGTCTTTTCCGAAACGTACAATGGCGGTATCATTGTGGTTTCGCCCTCCTCTGCACTAATGAAAAAAGCGGTCAAATTTTCAAGCGTGTTATCGAAACGTTTGCCAAATGCGCTCGTAAAGGTGACGTCGTTCGTGCACTCTTCTGCACGAGCTGGTCCAGTGGATATCAATACAAATGAAATTATCTCTGGGGAGTCGGTGAGAGGCATGGACGTTGTATTGGTAGATGAGCTTATTGGTAAGATAATTTTTGTGCCATGATAGCTTAATGTACTGGGATTTGTTTAGCGATGTAAATCAATTGAAACCAATCAAATGAGCTGACTAAATTTTTGTATGGACCTCAACAAAAATTATGCAAAATCTAGGTTAAACTTTCTTTTCCACGAATGCCAATCCTGAATATGTATATTCCAGCTCGATAAAGAATTCATGTTGCTCCAACATTTGTCAAATTACGTTCCGAGATTTTTCCTTGGGGAAGGGATGAAGTGTTTGAGAAAGATGTCATATTTAACAGGCAAAGGTCTAGTGATGTCGTTGTACATCAACCAACCAACCATATTTTTTATAATTTTGTTGCAGTTTTAAAAGAACAATTAATATTTGAGTAAATAAATAATTGGTCTTTTCAATTTGAAAAAGGAACATAAGAGGAAATACCGATTTATTGAATTTTTTACGAAACTGTTCATTTTCAATAAAATATTGACATCGCCAGGTTGCTATAAAAATTTTGCTTGAATTTGAGGAATGAGAAAGAATGGTGGTGCCGACAGTTTAATAAATAAGAGATTTAAATCATGGACTAAAATTTAGCGGCTGAAACAATGCAAGTACAGCAAGTAAAATGAAAAATATGTCTAATCCGTGTTGCTTTGCCATATTTCATTTAATATCTTTTCAGTTTTACATGTGGGACATAAGATGTCCACGCTGTCTCCGTAATTATATTTCAAATGAAAGGTTGCAGTCATGGAAATATAAATAAAAAACTTTTCTTCTCATGTAAATGCATGCAAAATTTAGGATGAACTATTGTTTGGGATGAAATTTGGGGGTCAAGGTATAAAAGCTGTAGGATATGAAAGATTAGCGACTACATAAGATGCATCGGCATTAGATTTTGTGTTTGGTGTTAATCCTTTAATAAATTATTCTTATGACCTTTCATCATAATTAACTCATTGTGAGCTGAAAAGTCACGAGAGCGTTCATTCTTAATGATTTGTTTAAATCTCACTATATATTAACGTCATGTAACACACTTTTACCAAAGAATTTATAGAGAAATATTGTATAATATTCTTTTCTGTATTTTCAGATACTGGAAATACTCTCTATACGCTGTCTCGTAAGCTCAAAGAGATGGGCGCTAGGGATATATATGTGTACTCTTCTCATGCGTTATTCAATAACAATGCACTTGAGCTGTTAGAAAGGGCACCAATAAAGCGCATATTCGTGTCGAACACCATAGAACATGACCCGAAAACAATCGCACGATCGACTAAAGTTGAAATTGTTTCTTTGGGACCGCAGCTGGCTAAACTCATCTATGCAGAACATGTTCGTTCCGCTGATATTTTTAAAGAAGAGTATGAGGTTCAATAAGCGAATTTATTTCTGGACAGTTTTATATATATGCTTTGGCTATTGTTTCATGCATTTTATCTTTCGATAACTAACTATTTACTGCAAATGTATGGAAATATTCCCACAGAACTGTGACGATTCTAAACAATCAATATTTCCTGCTCCTAAAACTGATACTTTTTGTAAAATTTCATAAGTGGAAAAAAAGTCGTTGTTTCCATTTGTGGACTTGAATTTGTTGCTGAAATCAACTTTTTTCTCTTTGACGTATATTTCATATGAAAGGTTCGAGTTGCTCCTCAAATAATAATGATTAATTATACCAAAGAATATAACTGAATAGATATGCTTTTTCAAAATTGTTCATACATTTATAAATTGTACTGGTTGAGTAAACAGCTCTAATAGCTGAAGATAAAACCTTACATTTGTATTCGTAGTGCCTAAATCTTTCAAGGAGGGTGCAACAAAAAATCATTCAACAATAATTTACTAATAGAAGGAACATTAGAAAAAATCTCATTTTCGTAGATTGCTTAATAGGTTATTTAGATCTCACATAAAAATATCTGATTAGACGTGCATTAATGGTTTTGTATCTTTAGTGGTATTGATTTGAAACACAGGAGTAAAAATAAAAACTTCCGAAGGTTTGTACAGTTTAAAATAGTTATATATGGTACTACATTGAGATATGATCATGATATATCGTACTGTATTTCCTAACTTTGATCGATGCATGTCCAAATTGTATGCGCCCATATTTCCTGCAAAACTACTATGGACGTATTGTTATTTTTGCTATTTATAATTGCAGGAAGGTAAATCGACATGAAATTCTTTTTCTCAAACCTAAATATTCCTACAGTGGCTTAAACCAGCTTCATACCATGAGCATTTATTTAGATAACAGGTATGCTGTTAAGATGTATGGCCAAAGACTCGAATCGATATGCAGTCTCAAGTTTCTTTATTTCGAGTTTATAGTATTTGAGAGAACAATATACAATTCGATGCACCAACGTCCCAATCCTATAGAGGAATCATACATTGGTTGGTAGGTATTGAAAAAATTGTAACTGTTGACAAGTACATTCAAAAATGTTTTAGGCAATAATTACAAATGTGGTAATTTACAGTCAATGTCTATCCATCGTTTCAATGAGATTTTTATATTTGTACCATTATATATCTACCTAATCTATTCTATTTAAAACTCGACAAGATTTTACTAGGTGCTTTAATGAGGAACAAGGCAAGTCCAAAAATAATACGATGATCATCTGCATTCCAGTAACTAAGTTAGGTGACTGAACCATATTTTCAGGTAATAAAGAGCTCATCAAAGTTACTGCCCTGATGTTGAAAAAATATACAATCTTTTATATTTCCCTTGTTGATCTTACCGAAAAATTATGCACTCAACCACATTTATTTTACAATTTATTTTTTAAAGGCTAATTCCTTCAGTTTGGTGTCGTTTCAGATAAAATTTTCGTGTGGTGCGACCAAATTTATTCAAATGACAAATGTAAATTGCTGTGTGCTCATCGTGTAAGACATTATACATATTTATATAACATGAGACGTTCCTATTCAACTTCAAATCTATATACTGTCTCATCTGTGCAAGGCAATGCTATTTCCTTATATTTGTGATGTATTAGCTCCACCACAGTACATATTACGTGCTAGTACAAATGGCTGTTATCTACTTGCGTGGTTTTAATCTAATTGCGCACTTTAATCATATCGATGGCATCGTTACCTGATTGATTTACCTGTGCACATACAATGCGGCATGACAACCTCGAAACAATGTAAAATTCTATCGGTATTCTTTGACGAATGGATGGTGATTATGCACTTGCATTGACGTAATTGAAAATAATTCTCTCTTGTGTACGTTACAGGTGAAATAATATGTTGAATCATTTCATTGTTGTGCTGTCATCGCCTGAATACATTCTCCCGACGTGTTCGTAGACCATCCATCAATCGGATTTTATGTGGTCAGATTTTTTGGAAACGGAGATAAACTAAGTTCATTGCAACTACACATATAAGGTACCGCCAATCCCAATTCAAGTCTACTGATGATGTTGCGGCATCAACGGCAAAACGAAGCAATCAAGATACTTTAGAAATATATCTTTCATTTTGGAAAATCTCGCATTTGTTTTTTGATTTCAAGTATTTTGATTAGTGCAAATGTGCTTTTTCGTTGTAATTAGTAACCCTTCGGTTCAAATGCTCTCAAACAAAGATTTTCAGATGAGATCATCATGATACTTCACCTGCCTTAATTTTTCACTATTTCCATGGAAGTAATCGCATATCTGCATCGTAACGGTCTAAAAGTGTGCCTAGGTTAGCTGCTCGTCAATTAAACCGACTGAACACCGTGCTAGCTCATTATACGTTTCATAGACTCTTTTTAGACTCGTGGCAGTATTTCCTCAAGATTCTAAGCAGTATCATCCGTCATACTTTCCAAATTCAATCCAAACTTCTCTGGCAGCCACACGTCGCATCCAATTCTCTAGGCCTGTATTGTTGAAGACTTTTGGGTGCAATAAAAAATTGGTTGCAGTCAATTAGAAAGTTAAAAGTACCGATGGGAGGGTGCCAATCAAATAATATCAGTGTTGTAGAGGCCTGGAGAAAAAGTCAAGAATTCGATGCAATGGCTGCAGCTGATAACGATAATGAAAAGGTACATTATGCGTGAAAAATTCATGTGCTACATGGAATTTCTTCGGTTCTAACAGTGGGCTCAATCGTACATAACAATATAGCTTGCATTCACAGTGTAATCCCATATGAGTATATACTAGAATAGCTGATGGCGATCGCCGTAATCATCATTAATATATTCGAAAAATAAAATATGAAATAATATTTTTTAGTAATCTACCTATATTTGAGTTCATTTAATTTTGGCGTAAAATATTGTAAGTTTCTCTTATTGAGGAATATCTCTTAGTGATGTGATAACTATATTAAATTTCATAATTCGTTTGTATGCATTTATTGCTCATTTTTGTACGCATATATTCGAATGGCATGATTGCATTACTGAAATACTTTCATTCATAATTTAGTGGAAAGTTCGATTGCTATTGCTCGGACCAGGAGAATCGGGAAAATCAACAATTTTTAGGCAGATGAAGTTGCTCTATGGCCACTATTCGAAAGATGAAAAGACACGTATGGTACGACTTACGCAACATTTACAAAGATATTAAAAAAATTCTGATTAGTGAAAAACTTTAAATTGCTTGCTTGCATATGATCTTTCTTCCGCATCATCAGTTTTCATTTATAAAGTTTTAGAGAGATACTTAATTTTACCTATATAATTTTTCCTATTTATAATTGTTCAGACTGGCGTGGTGTACAGCAATGTTATTTCAACTATAAAGACTCTCATCCGACAGGCAAAACTGTATGGATACATGGGAAATATTCAGGTGAAAAATCCTTTTACTATGTCCATTTTTTGAAAAATTTGCTTATTTGTATAATTTTTGTGATGCATAGCATTCTCTACGTTATCAAAAATATTACTAACATTTTCTTATGAGTATATCATTTTTCAATAGAAAAACTTTTTGGCTCTGTGGTCGATAAATGTTTTAAAGAATATGTTTCAAATAGGAATATTTGGTTCGTAGGAATTACAAATAGTGTATGTTGATATTACTATAAAAAAAAGGAAAATCAGATGCTGTCTGCGATTATAAAATTATATATTTAATTTGAAAAATCCATTCAAACATGAAAAAGTAGCTGATTTTTTTTTACTTTCTGACCGTAATACGCATGAATTTGGTAAAAAATAGATTACTTATCAAATTAGTCATTAGTAAAATATACATTGTATTTTATGGATCAAATTTTGTCAACTTTAACTTTTCTATCCAGAACTTTAATATTACTCATTTAAATCAAACGTCCGAAATAGCAAATTCAATTCTAAGGATTTTTACTGGTAGTGAATGAATCAAAAAAGTCATCCTAGACCAAGTTCAGCTTCAGATTTTCCGATACTATGAATTTTAAATGTAATTCAATCATTCGTTTGTCCGGAAAAATTCTTTATATTTAATGTTTAATGTTTAAAGTTCGTGCATTTTTTGAAACTTTCAAGTGATCTTAAATTGACATCGTAATTATGCTCTTTTGATGCAGGATTCTTATCTGTTTGATTATTTACTTAAGTGCAATGACATGTCCGAAGTCGACAGCACAATGGGTGCAGCTATTCGGTCGGCTTGGGCCGAGGAGGCCATTCAGCGTGCATGGGAAAGACGTAATGAATTCCAGGTATGCATACATTTCATTATTATCATACTTTTATCAATTAATCTCTTTTACTCAATTTTAATCTATTTTGTCCAATTTTTCAGTGTCTATGAAAATTCATCCTACTTATTTCACATGCTGCACAAAAGTCCTTTGTTTGCATACTGACACAAATCAAATTGCACAGTGAATTTTGGTAATATTATTTTCGTGATTTGGGTTGATGAGATGTCTACCAAGATGTAATAACAATGTCAAATCTCTTAATTAGATGTCGATTTTTGCCCGAATTCTTCTGGATTATATTAATCGGCTGAAAAAACAAGGGAATATTTTAAATTGGTTAAAATGTGATTAGACTCCTGATACGAATCTTTAGAAATAATATCATTGGATTATGGCAAATGCTATGACTCAATTTGTACTGATCCGATTTAGTCGATTTTATTGCAATGATGACATATGCTCTGGAATCATAAAGGAGAGATAAATGTTTCATTTTCCAAAGAGTGATACAACAAATATTGAAAATGTAATATTGCGTACAAGTTGAGGCTTCAGATATTAGGGTAAGTGATTTTTGGATATTGCTAGTTGATTCGGTAGTCCCGACAGGTTCGTTGTATCCGAAATTTTCAGCATATCCCTTGTTTTAAGTTTTCCAAGCTTGGAAGTCACCAGCTATTCAACTTTTCAAATATATTAATACTATGAATTTAGAGAAATTTTATCGTCTCTCAGAATCAATCGTTATTATTTTCCAAGCTGAACTGAAAAAATGTCACTGCATATGAACTTGCCAACAAGTTTATTCTATTTTTTCAGGAAGGTTTATTGTGTACTTCAATGTAGGAATCATCCAATTTTTAACTTTATTTATTCGAATGAATAGGTGGTTGAAAGTATGTCCTATTTTCTTAACGATATTGTTCGAATTTCAAGTCCTGGGTACATGGCGAATGCCCAAGATATGCTACACGCTCGATTGCGCTCTACGGGTATCATTGTGGATCGATTTACTATTGACGGATCAATTTTTGAAATGTACGATGTGGGTGGACAACGTAACGAGCGTAAAAAGTGGATTCATTGTTTTGATAATATGAATGCTATTATTTACGTCGCTGCATTAAACGAATACGACCAGAATTTGTTTGAGGATGAGCGAACCAATCGAATGGTCGAATCTATTGGGTTGTTTCAGGATATATGTCACAACCCATTTTTTGAAAGGACAAATATTATTCTTTTTTTGAATAAGAAGGATCTGTTTGAAATTAAGATAAAGGTACGTCCGAATGTCCATTTTTCTTAAACGTTTTATTATTAGTGCATCATGTTCAAGATATCAACATATATATATATATTTGATGAAAAGATCTGAACGTAACTAAGATGAAGGAAAGTCAGTAGGTCTCTCTTTTCCTATTTTGTATGTATGTGTAAAATATAAAATTTAGAGGAACATAGTTCAGCAAATTATCTTAATTATTGATTCAACAACAATATTGCTATGTTTGATTGACCGCAAGTCGAAGTATACATGTATTTTTAAGAGTACGAGTCAAACTTTAAGTCTTGCCTTACTCTCATAACAAAGATAGGACTTGAAAAATCACAATGAATAAATATCGAGTACCTTTCATCTAAGTCAACAAGTTAAGAATTATCTTTAGCTAATGAGATAGGATAGCCATTCAAATTTTCCTTCAAAGGTAATTTTGCGTAGCCTAATTGTTCCCCCTCCTAAGCAAAATACATAAGGTCCTTAGCTGAAACGTTCACATGAGCAAATTAGAAATGATGCTCATAGCGTTCTTTTCGATGCACCTTATTTTGAAATTGTTCTTTTAATGAAAAGAAAGAATCTATGTACAGTTAACTTTACGTATCATGAAATAACTTCTAATGAAACTTCACATATGACGAATAAACCAAAAGCTATATCATCTTTAACTTCAGATTTCAAATATCAATTTTCGTTACATCCAAAGGTTACTGTAGAAATTTATTTTTGGATTCAGCTGCTCGTTTATAAAATATGTATTGAGAAATCTGATTTTTTCGCTGCAGACTAAAAATATTGCGGATGTCCCTGACTTTTCAGATTACTCCGGACCTCCTAAGTCCTATAATCATGGTATACAATACTTTCTAGAAAGATTTCGAAGCCAAGTTCGCAAGGATCAGACATTATGGCACCACGTTACCTGTGCTACAGACACGAGTAATATTCGGGTCGTTTTCAATTACAGCAAGGCAGCAATTCTCCGAAGCATACTTGAACACAAAGGGTTTATGTAGTACTAATGAAACGTGGGGGGGGGGTCTTATTCAAATTTAGGCAGTAATTCTAGTTTATAACTAGAATCATAAGGCGTATCATTATTAGTTTCTTGAGATCCTGTGCCATTATTCAAAATTAATAATATGAAGTTAATTATCTAACGGACAAAATGCAGACCCGAACAATAATAGAGCTACGGGTGTAATGGGTTGATTTTCAGTGGAACCTGCGATCCGTTTAATAAATTTTTTTGCATCTCATTAATTTACTTTGTTTTCTGAAAATCTTGTAAGTACATGATGGTTAATTGCATTAAACTTCATGAGTGAAGAGAAATGTAAAAATGAGAGAATCCTCTAATTATCCACAATTCAGATTTAATGGCTACGTGTTATCAAATCAAATTGACTTTACCCGAAAAAAATTATTAGGCAACTTTTTGGAGTATTGGTTATGGATAAATAAACTTTTTCTCTTACTGCTACGAATCCCAAATCTATTATGAATTTGAAATGTTGTCCTCAGAATTGTCATTTTTGTTGCATTCAGGTAAGAGGCGCATTTCTTTTGTCCTGAAAAAAATTTACTTTTTCCATTCTTTAACTGGTTTGTTTGCCCCACTACACATTCTGCTTTTCATACAGTCGTAAAAAACTAGATGATCATAAATTTAAGAGCATTCAATTGTTGAAAGTCTTGGTTCTTTAAAATACTTTCTGATATAAAATATACAGTTTCTAAATGCATTCTTATAATTATAGCAGTGACCTGATCTGGTTATTCGGTGCTCCTGACTTATTGTTCTCACTTAAACTGATTC
The DNA here is from genome assembly GCA_032358265.1 of Vaucheria bursata. Taxonomy (NCBI): domain Eukaryota; class Xanthophyceae; order Vaucheriales; family Vaucheriaceae; genus Vaucheria; species Vaucheria bursata. The sequence continues at coordinate 166,435 of JAULBW010038686.1, read as the reverse complement.
AATTTCATGTGCTCTTCATGAAGGCTACCAGCAGCTATCTTGAAATCATATTGACCTAACCAAATCATATTTTAACATCATCAGGCTGATTAAATCATTGGTTTGGAGATTTTCTCATGAAAGAATTGTTATTTGATCTGAAAAATACTGGTTATCAGCTTATTTTTGATTGAGTGCTGTTTACCAAGTTAGTAATAATTTGACATGGTGTAAACCTGCCAATAGTAGAAAAGTGAAAGGTGACATCAGTTACATCCATTTTTTATTTGAAAGCTTCAGACATTACAATAGGCTAAGATGTAGCTTATCATTTTCTCAAGGATAAGCTAAAGTACTGAGCAATCTCTATCTTTGGACTACTGCATTGTATTAGTCAAAGATGAAATAAAAATCAGCATATGTTGAATAAGGATACAACTGTATACATATTACACGTAGAATATGGACTTGGTAGAAAGCGGGTTTAAATATCGAAACATATAGTCATTTTTCAATGCATCATGTAGTTCTGTCAATGCTACAGAATAATGACTTACTTTTATTTGAAAAGGTTGCTCACAATGCATTTGACTGATACTTAATTTTGATTTTGTTTTTTTATAATCCACTATCCAAATTTGCTCCTTATTGCAAAGAAAGCTCTTGTGTCGTTACCACCATGTGCAGACCGTAATGTTGCATTATTTTGGAACTAGCCCGGTACTGATTAAGTGTGTATAACATAGTGGTATTTACAACTAAAAATTGACCATTTTCCTACATAATCGAAAAGTAAGCATATTTGCAGGGAATAACATTGGTCCTTTCCACTTTATAGTCTCATAAATTGTTTGCCAAATATAATATTAATTCGAGTAGTAAGGAAATGAATAAAATTCCATGTTTCAAAAGTATGTATAAAAATTCCTATCAACAACACCAGTGAAGCATTACTTCAATAAGAGTGAAAAATAGGATCATTGTATTTTATGGCGACACCATAAAAAAAGTCAAGTTTATCACTATTCTTTTTATATAGCTGCATAGCTGAAACTGATTACTCAATTCTCCTGCAAATGAGGGATTTTCAATTAAGAGCACAATACAATTATGTGTCTGAAAATTTTACAATTTCTATAATTTAACTTCGATGCAGAAAAAAAACTTTTCCGGGTAATGCAAGATAGTACGGTAATTACTTTGAGAAGAAATGCTGAATTTTTAAATATTTATCACACCAATTCTACCATTGCAAGTTTTGAATTAAGTAACAAATTGCAGTAACTCGAGTTATATCGTTTACATGCACCTATCTGGTACTGTACTAACTTGAAATTTTAACTAATATATTCCGTTTGGTATCTGTGCAATATTTTTTACATGTATTCAGAGGCGTGAGTGATACTGCCAGTGGGATCATTCGAACAACTCTGAACTACCATGAAATATATACAATTTTTTTCGTTTCCGTTTAAAAGAATCATTTTTTAACGCTATGCTATACTACTATGTTGCTTCCTCAAATATTTCGAAAGATATAACTGTCTGTTATATAATGGAGAAATGACTATAACCAACAAAATCATACTGACAGATGACGCCAAAAAAATTTGAAAAATAATTTTAAAGAAATTCAGCAAGAAGTAGACAAGCAACATAGTCAAGGTAAAAAAAGATTTCGCACTTTTTTATCGTGTCCATTGGTCTTTTCCGACTGGTGGAAAAATCTTTACTGTAATGTCCTACACAGAACAAATGAAAAGTACATATGGAATAACGCTGTGGACTTTATTGTAGCAAAAACAAATATAATACTATTGAATAGGCCCTTCCTTAAAAAAGAAGGATTTAAGAATAATTAATGTGTCATTATCATTAACAAAAGATTTGGAAGGGCAATGAAAGGAAGACAGTTACTTGGGCGACATTTGAGGCACGGATAATGAGTTTATTTTTATCAAAAGATCTTATTACAGAATATTTCTGAAACGCAAAAAGCTTTAAAATAATTTAGTGCCCTATATAATGTAAGTGGATCCAATTATTCTATTTCATACACCAAAGTGTAAATTCATTGAAACTATCTTGAAGCATAAAAGCTTGTGACAAATTTCAAATTGTTCTAGAATAGAGGTTCAGTTGTTGCCCTGTCTCTTTGCCTGCAAGGAACTTTTTAGTCGTGCCTTCCAAAAGTGCGAAATTAGAATGCCTTTATTTAAATTCAATATTGGGCATTACAAGAAAGTGTGACATATTTTCTTAATAAATAGCAGCCTTTAAATATGATGTAATACAGCATATTTCAACTGGATAGCCATTATCCGAATGGAAAAATTTGGAACCCGAGGTGCTATTATTGTGCATTACAACATACTAAAAATTAATTTTGTATTTATGTGGAACAATAATTGTTTATTGACATAAATACCTTGTAAACATTGGTCACGCAGCTGAGCCTGTATGACGGCGCATTACTCCTCAAAGTGGAACGCTCATCTAGGCTCTTGATTGTACAGCTATCACTGTCCCCCTCAACTACATCTACAATACACGTCCCTACAACAATCGATATTGTCAGACATGCAATCATTTCCGGAAACAAAAAGATAGTGCCACAGTTGCAATTTTGAACTTTTCAAATTTTATAGAAGAAAACGCGAGAATTAATTTCAAGTCTATGTGTATAACACCATAAAAATGGCCAAACAAACAGGTGATGATATCTATTGATAAAAAATATTTAGATAGAAACTCAGATAATTTAAACGTAGCAAAATTAGGATTTTTAAATTACATCATATATGCTGAATACAACTGTTTTTTGAAGGAAGAAATATTTCATACCGCATAGCTGCTTCCCCTTACAGTTGGTCCACCGCGTGAGGCTCTGATACACATTAATACCCTCATCAACCAGTACATTTCGAAGATTCGATCCTCGAGCACAACTAATTTTCCTGTTGTCTTTCCCTTTTTCTTGCACAGTTATAGTGATGTTGGAAGTCTCTGCAGCATCTCCAATGAGCTCACGTAAATCTTGTTTGCTGCCTTTGAAGAGTGTAAGATCAATTTCGCTGCCAGATATTGTTGATAACAGCTTGGTAACAGCATTAAATGGTGCTCCTAAGCATGTCTCGCCGTTAATAGCTAAAAGCTGAAGGGGTAGAACAATTTTAATAAGGTGCATCCAAAACCTTTCGGGGCCTTTTGATAACTACGGTTTGCTACCTAATGAGCTAAATATCATGATTTATACCTTCACACCTGATCTCCTTTTGAAATTAGTCCGCTTAAAGCTGCACTTCCATTGGGCTCCAGCTGCCTTACATACACCCAGCTAAAACTCAAATCGGTCCCCCAATCAATACCTAATAGATTCATAAAAATTTCAAAATATTTCATCTGTTGATTGCCCTTTGACAGTTATTAAAAATTTTCTTTAAAAAGTAGAATTGGTCAATTTTCAATTACAAATTATAGTACACTTTGAACGTGATGACCACCGAAATGATTCTTCTTATGTTTGTTAGAAGTGAAAGTTCGTTATAAGAACTCCTTATATCCAAAGTCTGCTGAAATTTAGTAATTTATATCGTTACTTGAATAACAGCTCTTACCAGAAAGACTGAATAAACTGGTCTGATCTTGTTAGTCTTCCAAATTATTCATTACAAGAACTCTCGATGAGTATAGCACTATATGAAATGTTTTTGTCATATATTGAATAATCGTCACTACATGCCATCATATTCTGCCAAGAATGAACTTCAAATTTAAGAAAAGTCTACACAGGTAACTCAGATTTGAAGCAGAAAAAAAGCTATATTTTAGCGAACCATATGAGTTAAATTAGGTTTTTCTCAAGAAAATTTGGGCTCAATTACTTTGGACCACGTGCATTCGGCGGGTAAACATACATATTCTGTTCCACTGAAAAATAATTTCTTGCATGTTTGTAATTTGAAAGTAATATTCACTCATGTATTTCTCATTGTATATAAATTTAAGTCTAAAAAGTAGGGGAAAAAGATGAGCTTTATTGCTTTTAAACGAATATTATATTATTGGAAGAAATTGAAAAATATTCATAGACAATACGCATAATTTTTGACGAACATGCAACATTATAACTAATTTACGTAAGAATCTGAAATGAGAAGTCGCTAAGAACAAAATCTGAGATTTAGGACAAGAAATAAAGGAACTCATAGCATATATGTTTTAGTTTTCACGCAAATTAAGTAATGTTCAAGCACCTACCCGTTGCTCTGCTAATTCTAGCAACATAGACTCGTGGATCATCTTTCTCATCAGTGTCTACATTGGCATCATTTAAATTGCTAGAAGAAAATAACGGCCACGAATCACTTGCTTTCGTTTCATGGTTTATGAAATTATTTAGCGCGACGAATGTAGAACTTCTAGCTAGTTCCTTCGAAATCATTGCGGGCATAAAGCATTTTACTCGATCAACTGAAACAATAAGTAGAAATATCGTCGTTACTAGACCTAGTCGAAACATGATTCTATCAGAAATTAAAATGCGAGTTTTTTCACTCATTAGCAGTGGATTTTTTAGACCCATATTTTTTATTTCATTTCTTTTAGTTTCAGACCATTTCCAAATAAATTAAAATTTTAATTATTTGGTTAGCCTATTGAAATTTTATCATGCTAATTTTTATCAATTTTATCAAACAAAAATAGGCTAATTTGTGGCCTGAAGTATTTATTTAAATAAAATATACTGCAATTTAAATTAAAATAAAAACTTTAGAGAAAATACATGCTAATAGCTTATACTTGTAAAATTTAGTCATTGCTAAATTTGATCAAAGAACCTAATAAGATGGACACTGGGGAAAAACGATAGCAGCCACATCAGATGAGCAAAAAATTCAAATTGAAGAACAAAATATACAACTGAGTAAAAAATGAACATTTATTTGGAATTAACATCTGCCTTTTCTCCTGGTGATGCAGAAAATACTGCAAGAAAATTTTTAATGATGCATACATCGAAAAAGCATAATAGAAAAATTAAAGTAATCTTTTATGCATGGGGCCATAAGTTTTCAACTTGAAAAACTTTGATGAAAGTATGTTGGAATTTATTATTTCAAGTTGATTAATATTATCATAGTTGTCATGAATTTATATGATGCTGTTTCAACTTCTATTTATTATTGCAATTAGTAACTAATTAATGTTAAAATCATATCTAAAATCTTTTCCTACAGCTCTATTTCTGATTGTTCATATGTTTCTTCAAATGCAACAACTTTAGTTGTCACTTCCAAATTAATCCAGCATGCTGAAATGTTCTATCTTCCTTCATGATGCACAGTAGGACTCAATGAAACTTAGTATAGACTTCTGACAAATTGGAGATGTGCTGATATCTTTATTGAGCTCATACTGAACTTTCTTTTTGTTCCTTCTAATATTTTTTATGGTTCTCTACTTTACTACATTTACATGAAGTTGTAATTTAAGTACCATCAAGTTCTCTGGAATATTAGTTTTGGGTCATCTTTTCTACTTAATTTATCTAAATTAATATATTTGCATTTTGTCTTTTGTTTGTTTTGCTAAATACATTTATTATCACTATTGTATCCACTATGTGATTGCAGTATGTTATTTCTAGCAATACCGTAGTTGCTCTTTATTCAGATCCTTGTTAGAAATTAACTCTCTTAGGGGTAAAATCAATTTTTATAGCTGTGGTGAGTTTTCATTAAAGTATTTGTGATGTTCTAAGCAAATCGGCTGCATGGATGCCAGTAGGGTTATATTTTTTGTTGTGTTGATAGAGTTATCTCACTTCTATCAACACAATTAGTACGTGACAAATATACACATTTCTGACAGTTTTCTCATGTTTCATGTTTCAAAGATTCCTACAGTTTTTTTTGTATCTTATCACAGTGTACGCTATATTTGTATAAATTAATATTTGAATTTTGCTTTTCTACTCGAAAACTTGCTGGAATGCACTATGGTTTGGATGCATAATTTATACTTTTATTAGAATTACAATTTGTTTTATACTTTTCACTATTTTTGTATATGTTCACTGAGCATCTTTTTATTGTATTTTCATTACTCGCATGCATGTCCGATAATGTTGTATACCACATCTTTTCACAGTTATCATCAACAACTAGAAATAAATCCAGATTTTGATCTTCCTTTTAGTAATGGCACTATGTATGACAATCAAGCATTTTCTATAGATTCATATCAACATCTTGTTGATCATGTTATCCAACGTAACATTTTTCATCAAGTGATTCAAGTTGATATTAAGAAACAAAGTTCCAAAGCAGGATAATTTTAAACTTTTTCTTTCATTATCCTTCTGCAAAGCTCTGTTGATAATCATTGCATTCCAGATATGTAAATAGCAACAAGGAAACACGGCTAATAAAAATATTATATCTGTAAAACTTATTTTTTGCTTCAATCTTCAATATATTATGTATGCTGTTTAGATGGATTGCTGTTTAGATTGTGTAAATTTTAAATGAAAAATCGCTGCAACTACCAAAAATGATAAGTGCTAGAAGTTCAATATTTAACACAATCATTGCAATACAAACTTACCTACATATGTTAAAAGGGTTGATCTATGCATTTAAAGCTTTCTGGAAGATTCGTCATTGCTGTAGAGTCACAAATATGACCAATTTTAATAGGAAGATTTGAACTCCAAGAATACTTCCGCGCCACGAAGAGAAAAGAAGAATTTTTCAGTATAATATTTCAAGTGGACATCGACACCGTCCTTATCGTATGTAAAATGAAAGGCCGAAGTTTTGCACAAAAGTATAATTAAAAAATATGCAGGACCTTTCGTTTGGGGACAGAGTAAGTGAAAACTTGCGAGAAGTATATTCGTATAGAAAGTTGGTATAATGTTTATAAACACAACTGTTAAAATAAATTCAATATGAGAATCATCGGTAGATGGCAGCAGTCTGAAAAAAATTTGTATTAAAAGTCATTGTTTATTGTTATTATGAATAGAAGTCGTTGGCATTTTTCTCCAATGCAATAGCTGCTGCCCAAGAACAAAGAATCGCTGCATGGATGAATCTTGGAGATGTTTAGAGAATGGTTGCGATGGGACGACTTTCGAAACTCATCCACTGAATAAAGGTTCATATTGTGTACAATGTGGTACCATTAGAAGCGAGATATTGGTGGCAAATGACGCCGGACGCAATTTCATTAATGGAGACAGTATTAATACTCAATTAGATGATCCTAGGGAATTAAATATCCAAAGAGCTCTTTCTAAGATACGGAATTTCGCGACCCAGCTGCATATGTCTGAGCAACATGTGAAGATGGCTTATCGAACATATCGAATGGCATCTCATATGAATTTCGTCCACGCTCGAAAAATGGATAGCGTTATCGGTGCCTGTCTGTTTCTTGTAACAAAAGAAATGAATCTGGCGATCATGCTAATAGATATCAGCGATGCTGTTCGAATAAACGTCTTTGAAATCGGGCATGATTTTCAAGGGCTCTTGCGGCTACTCCATCTTGGCTGTATGACAAGAGTTCTTGATCCATCTCTACTACTCAGAAAGTGAGTCCTGTTATTTTGTTCGAAAATCATTATGAATTATATGTAAATTGTGTTGATATGTATATTTCTTAATTACTTTTAAAAATTGGTTTGTCTAATGTACGCTCACATGATTTTTTCAAATCTATAAAAGAAAATTTAAAGCTTACATTAAATATTTTGCTATAAAAATTGATGACAAGGTTTTCTATAAAGCTAAGCAATAGTTGTCCATATATTTGCTTTTATCGTCAAAATAATTCATGACAACTTAGTAACAGACATGGTGCCATAGTAACGACGAATGTTAATGCACATAGTCAGTTTCATGAATTCCGGCTATATATGTAATAAAGTATAATCAATCACATTCATTTGATGCACAGAATATACTTGCTATTTTGTGAAAATATACTTAGGAGACTCAATTTACATTATAGATTTCATAACGTAAAAATCTCTGTCAGGTATATCAGCAGACTTAATCTTGGCCAGATGAGGCTGGCCATTTTTCAAATGGCAACTCGAATCACGGCTCATATGAATAGAGACTGGATTAGTGCAGGTAGGCATCCAGCAGGAATATGCGCCGCTGCTTTAGAAATATCATGCAATATTTACAATGTGGACATCACTAGAGCTCAAATATGTAAAGCCCTGCGTATATGTGTAACAACATCTAAGAAGCGAATTGAAGAATTTGAGCGGACACCATCGTGCCTTTTCGACATTGATTCTATTTCCAAAAAGGACAATATTGATGATGTACATAGCCCAAATGCAGTTGAATGCGATCCCCCATCGTTCATAACCAATCGCATTCAAGATGGTTCTTTTCGCGAAATATTATTGGATGCTGGCGTTCTTGATCAAAATTCAGATCATAGCGAAAGAAGAGCTTTGACTTCTACTTGCACCAATAGAAAACGGCGCAAATCTGATGCCAGTAGTGATCATACAGAAAATACTTACGAAAAAGATATCAAAACAGATTGTTCATTAACTGTTGATAAAGGCAAAAATCTTATTTCAAGTTTGAAACCGGGCAGTTTAGACCCGTTTGATGCTTTAAAATTCATATATACCCAGCACAATACAAAAAATACAAATAAAAATGCTTGCAGCTACTCAAAGCACTTTGAAAATGAAGATATGCTTGAAGGAATTCAAGTTGAACTTGATGCTGGACTCGTAGAAGCAGAATCCTTCATATATCCAGCATTTGATTCTCAGAAATCAGGTCAAAATTTTGATGGAAAAAAGGACAGTGCAAATTGTTCTGTTGATGAATGTTCTGGAAGTGAAAAAAGCTGCTCTGATGATTTTTCTGATGTGTCATCTGATTGCTATGAAATTGCACATCCCTTGCGAAATCATACACTCAAAGAAGAAAAAAGGCTGAAAAAACTTGAAGCAAAAGCACAGGTATGGTCTTTTCACCATAAATTTGTACCTTTTCAAGCAACTATGACCTCTCATTAAACATTATTGCACTAAACACTGACCACATACCAGGACACTTTTATTAATTTTACTAGTATAAGCCTGTAAGGATTGGTTGATAGTGCACAGAGACGGAGAGACAGCAGAAAGAGATGATATGGCTGGACAGAGTAATATTATAGTTTGACGTATGCAAATTTTCTTCAACATGGAATCGCTCTGTAACGAAATATTTAATTGACAGCTGCTATACTGGATAGCATGCTGCATCATCTGCATCAATGCAAATAAATGTAATTATGCATAGCTAGCGATAGTTCAATACAGTTCTCCTGTTATTAGATTGTTGACTATCTATATCAATCAGATATTTGAAGAGTGATATTAGCTAACTGCTTCATATTTGGAGCAATAGTCTTCATTATTTCCTCCAAAAAACAATGAACGTCGTGATTTTAAAAAAATGTTTTATTTTTTTCTTACAAGATATTTATTCCATGAAATCATTATAGCTCTATTGAAAAAATGTACAGCACAAAAAAATATTTTTTAAATGTGTAGAGTAGGCCATTAAAAGAATAAATTTTTTACAATGATAAATATTATACTATTAAAAGGGAATTTAAACAGGAAATAGTTAACTTTGTGACTTTTCGGCCCAGAGTGAGTTCATTTTTGCTTACAGGTCAAATATCAGAATAATATATGAACTGTAAAAATAATTTAAAGAATTTTGTGGCTTATTATCGTACATTTTTACAATTTTCTGCTGATAAGAAATGAATTAAATACTGTAAACTTTGGATATAATAAACCCTGTGGGACTTCCAATTTAGTTTGTAATATCCAAAGTTATATATGAAAATTTGTTGAATGTGAATTTGCTACATTGGAAATTTACTGTATTAACTTGTATGAATAATATTGTATTCCCTTTTCAAACTTTTTTTATTCGTTAACGCATGCTGTATCTCTAGGCAAATTTAATAAAAAAACTGCACAACATCTTGGCCAGAGTTTCAGAAAACGAAGAAAATGCTCGTGAAAATATCATATTTGAGAGAGAGCACCTGCTGCCAGTGTCAGAGCAAGCAAGAAAGTCAAAGCTGTGGCTAGAGATTAACAAGGTGCAGTCCATTTTGTCCAGACAATGCTAAATATGCATAGTGTTTATTACATATTTGTTTATATGGATGCACGTATTTATGTAGCATAGAATGCAGTGTACTAGCTATTATTTGAATGTGCCATTACATATCTAGTTTCTAGAACAATTCTAGTTGCCATATCTTGCTCTTTTCATGTTACAAAATGCTATACACTATGAATCAATAAAGATACAGAAAGAGAGAAGATTCAAAAAGTGATGTAAATAATTGAAGTACATCATTACGTCCACTTGTTCTAGAATGTCAGTAAACTGGATAGTTCATTATGCAGTAAAACCTCCCAAGTTGGACATCTCAGTTGACTGGACAGCCGTCAAGATGACAATTTTTCATTTAAATTATTTTTGTTATTTGTATATCTGGATACTTCCTTCAGTTAGACATTTGAGCAATCAATGCCTAAGTGTCCAACTTGAGAGATTTTCATGCAACTAGCATTTATCAATAGAAACTAATTATCAATGTGGTATATCTAGGCATGCCTAGCCCAACATCTTAACACTATATATTGAATTTGCATCAAAGTCGATACATAAGTATGCGTGTATGTCAATGAAGATTTGAATCTAAGAATTTTTAATTTCAATAATCCCTGCTAAGACACAGTTATCACATCCTTTTTTCTCAAAAATTGGCCATCATACATTCTGAGTAGATATGTGAACATATACGTTTATCGTTTTTTAGTTGACATACAGCAAAACTTCTTAAGTTGGACACCTCGTATCTCCGGACATCTTAGTAGGCTGGATAGCTGACAAGAAGACAACTTTTCGTGACTAGTGCTTTTTTCCCTTGTATATCTGTACACCGCCTTCATTGGACCTTTGAACAGTTGACAATGAAGTATCCGACTTATGAAGTTGTGCTGTAGTAGTCATCTACTTTCCTCAGTTGTTTTAAGAGATATGAACAAATCGGCTCAACCCGATATAGTTCCGGTTCCAGTTTCTGCTAAAACCTGTTTTGAAGAGTTCTGGGGTTCGGTCAAACTGGTTCAGACCAAAACATATGCCTAACCAATGTAGTTTCTTCCATTTACCCTCTAATGTACCAGTTGAGGAGTATGAACTGAATGGGGGGCATTGAGGATATAAGTAGTAGTGTTTGCGTGAAGATTTGATATAACTCCACCAGTTTCGAACCGATTCGATTAGTCAGAATCGTTTCCAAACTAGTGGATCCGGATTTGATGGTTAAAAACTTCTGAAATCATTGATACAGAGGTGCAGACCACTCAGTGAAGTTGTTACACCTAGGCGTAGGTGAGATAGCAGTGAAATTACCATCAGCTAACATGTAATTTCATTTTTGTGGAACTGGTTCTGGCATTTCGGAACAGCTGATGTCTCTTTATAATAATAGTAATTTATTAATAAATAGTAAAATCAACCTAGTAATAGTACTAGCAGTAACCCTACATTCCATATATTGACTTTACAGTCCTATTTGGAAAAAGCGAAACAAAACATTGATGATAAAAATTCAAAACCGAAAAGACCGTATAAGTCGAATCGAACCGAAGTTGCGTACAAAAAGCCAATGGATTCCTTCAAGGCAATGGCAAAGTCATTTGAGTTGCGTGCAGTCAATTTAGATATAATTTCCAGGGCTCTCGAGTCTGAAGGAGATTCGAGTGTAAAAAGTAGGAAAAGTATGTTGAAGCGTAAACACCCTGTCAAGCTGCCATGTGGCGATCTGAGCAATTTTGAAAATGAATCTCCCGATGAGATTTTATTGAGCCAAGGTGAGAAGTGGTTATTATTTCTGTTTTTGATGTATATGCTATTTCACGAGGTTTAGAATCCATCGTTGAAAATATGTACAGAAGATATTCTATAAATCGATGGTCTACTGAATGATATATTCTTTTATTTGATTGCTATACACTCCACCAACCTCCCTTTAGAGGTATAAATGGATATTGCTTGTTTGATTAACTAATAGTTCGACCAATGGTATAAGTTTCTTTATGGAGTATCAACTCGGTACACAGTAAACTTCGGATAAAATGACTCCGTCAGGAACACCGAATAAATATTTAATATCCGAAAAGCTGAACTTAGCACAATTTGACTTTTCAATTATTCTTTACGAGTAAAAATTTGTTTTATCCAAAGTTTGCTGTAAATAGACCTCTTAATGAAAAATGCTCTTTTTTAATTATACAGTATAACATTTATTTTTCTGTATATCCCATCTTAAATATCTCCAGCATTTCGTTTTTTTTATTGATTTTTTAGTGGGTAGCGAGAGTAACAACGATGATAGCAATGACGAAATTGAAATTGTAGAAAAGTCTGATGAGCTTATTGATACATCTATAGATAATGATTCTAGCAGTGCTGGTATAGAGTCAGAGGACAACTTATTTGGAAATTAACGGTTGAAAATGAATGTCCAATTACGGCAGAAAATTTTTCCTCAAGTTATTTTATTTGATATTTTCGGAGGAAAATGATATAGCAATGGCCTTGAGATATTTCATTCATTTGAACTTGAGATAGATGAAAAAATGAATTCAAATTAATATTTAAATACATTTCAACATAGACTGTTGCACGAATACTTTATCGTCCAATTTTTTTTCTAACGAAAAAACAGTTATTGTCGATTTGTTAATTAATATGTACATTGCTATTCACTGAATTATTTTTTGCCATTAACTATTATGATCATTTAAAATATGTGATTTTCTTGAAAAGCTTCAGTATTGTATTTTTAGTAGTAATTCATGGTTTTGTTAGGATAGCCATGATATCTTAGAGTCTCTGTCAAACTGAGAAGTACTGTTGAGCTGACCTGTTACTGAATTCATACTTCTAATTCAATTATGAAAGTTAAGGAGCTAAAATAATGTCTTTTTTTTAGAAAAGAGAAACCTGTAAATTTAACACTTTTCAAGTATAAATTGATAATCATTTTGTTCAAATCAGGCAATAAACATGAAAATAAAGTCAGCATTTCAAATACTCTTGAATGCAACCATTATGATAAATTTATCTCAAATACTATCTCTTTTCTTAACTCTTGATGAAAACAACATTTCCGTTTACTAGCCTTTGTATTTCTTGATCACTTTTCAAGTAATGCTCATTCCTGTCATGAAAGAATTAAATAATTGCAGTCAGAAGGTCCTATCCTAATGCGTGAATACAAAGTGGCTTAAAAATTATCATGCTGATGGCGATGCTATCCTGCACAGTCAGTAATATAATTTTGTGCACTGTGCTTGGTAATATTAGGAATGTAACGCAACAGAAACACAAGAAATCTGTGACAAAACACATATTATTGCACGGTAAATTGTGCTGGTAGAAGTGAGATAACTTCATCGACACAACAAAGTATCACTTACTGAAACTTGTTCTCATAAGCTACACTGGAACTTGTTATCACGGTCTAAACTGAAACTTCAATGTAGTATCAGGAGAAACGTACCACAGCTATATAATAGAATTAACTCCCTTAGAGGAGTTAGAAACATGAAACATAACAGAACACAAGAAACTGTGACAGAAATGTGCATATATATCATGTACTAATTGTGGTGATTGAAGTGAGCTAGCTCTATCAACACAACAAAATATATAACCCTACTGGCATCTGTGCAGCCAATTTACTTGGAACGTCATAGATGAAAACTGGCCACAGCTATAAAAATAGAACTAATCCCTAAGGGAGATAATTCCTAACGAGGTTAATTCCTAAAACATGGACCATTTAAAAAATGTACTTTTTCTCTAATAAAGACCAAATTTTTTTGAATTTATTAAATCCGATACTGTCATCAAAATGGTCCTGAAACAAGTGTCAAGTGCAGATACCCGGCCTACTCCAATAAATATGAAGACATTACAATTATTTTTAGTTTGCAAATTTTTATCAAATATTTAATCCCAACTACGTGAGTACTATTGCTCCAATGTTATCATTACTGAAGAAGAATAAGCCTTTTATATACTAAGATAGATGTTAAAAATCTTCTGTAGATTTAAGGGAAGCTTCCTACTTCAATGATATGCTAGATTACTTTAACCATTCATATCCATTTATTGTCAAATCCAATGCTCATGACTTTTCAGTCGGAGGTATACAATTTCAACATTGTGATGGGGTATTATTTCCCATTGCTTATTATTGAAGAAAACTTTCACGACCAAAAATAAACTATGAAGTGCACAACAAAGAGTTATTGGCAATTGTTGCATGTTTTTACCAGTCAAAACATTTTCTGTTGTGCAACTGAGAACCGATTCAAGTGCTCATAGTGTTAGGAGCTAACTTGTTTACAACAATTAGTTCTTCAGGGAATTACTTTTTTAAGAGCTATTCCATTATTTAGCTGCATCATTAACTCTCCAGATGGATTGGCATTGAGACTTTGTTTGTTGTGCTGCTGAGTGTGTATCTTATTCACTCTCAGCAATGCAAATTATGTTTGTATAATGTTACCATGCTTCTATAGTCTTTGTGTCCTTCTTGTTACCACCTTGTCTGCTACATTTACAATACATAGATCATTGGAACTTACTGCATTTTCTAACACTTAAAAGGCTGAATTGGTATCACGTATGATGGTCATTATTTTTTACCAATTTCAAACTTTAAATCATTTTTTGGCTAGATGCAGAAGGTGATCAACTGGATGCATCAAGCTGGCATATTAGTTTTCAGTATAAACACAATTGCATTCATGTTCAGAACAAGAAACAAGAGTCACTGTTGAAGGACACATTTTACTGAGATTGACCCATTCAACCAATAAACCTACACTATTGGATTGAATTATATTAGTTTAAGCTGAAAATGAGTCCTTAGTACAAAGTTACAATGCTAAAAAATTTCGACTTCATGATAATTGCTTACTTTCTTAGAATTGAACTGTCATACTCAATTCATCGAAGATGGACATACTAACAGCATGTTATTTTTCTTTTGCTGGACATCTTGATGTAAAAAAGACTTTTCAATTGATATTAGATTTTCACTGGTAGCCCACTTATCATTGAATTTGTACCTTTTATGTTGATTCCAGCAAGATGTGTGCCTGTGCAAAGCCAGAACATAAAAAACCGGCTGGATTACTAACACAATTGCTCATTGCACTTTCCATGGTATTCTATTTTGATGGACCTGATTACAGATTTGTCATTGGTAAGGATGGGATAAATTTTATTCTGGTTATCATTAACCGTTTCATGATGATAGTTCAATAAGTTTGTTTAAGTTAGCAAATAAATTTATGGAGTAAGCTGTTCAACTTCATAGTTTTACCAAGGATATAGTATAAGATCAGGAGTCTATCTTAGCTTCAAGATTTAGGTCAAGTTTGTTAAAGAACTATGGTGTAGAACAGTCCTTGTCTTCAGCCTACCATCCACAAACTGATGGGAAACAGAGTAAATCAATTGAGAACTGGAGCGGTATCCACAGACTTGTTCAAATGAAGAACTGGAGCAGTATCTACAGACTTGTTCAAATCAACAGCAGCATAGTTGGATTAAAAATTTGCCCATGGCTAAACTGTGTTATAATTTGAATTTTCATTTAACCTTACATGTATCACCCTTTTGTGCAAACTGCAGTTACAAACCTGCACCAGACAGATCAACAAAGTTGATACCTGAATCCCTGGTTACAGTTGAAGATTATATTAAATTGGTTTATGAAAATGTAGGAATCATTGAACAAGAATTATAAATTATGAGTGAGTCATCTAAATATTTTGCAGATCAGAAGAGCCATTTCAAAGAATTGAATGTTGGTGATTTTGTTTATTTAAGTAAGCAACATATTCAAACTATCAGGCCATGTTCAAAGTTGGATTGGAAGCATTTGGAACCATATAAAATCATTTAGAAGATCAATCCAGCTGCGTACAAGATATAATAATCAGCCACTGTCACCAATTTATAATATAATCCATATCTTGTTACTATCAGCTTACAAGACATCAGAATTACCAGATCAAAAATGTTATTTATTACTCCCGTTCACATTGGTGATACTAGAAGTATTTTTAAAGTTGATTATATTTTGTACATTAAGAAAATCTGCAGAAAGTTTCATATTCTGATATCTTGGAAGAGTCACTCCAATTCTGACAGTTCATGGGAAGCAGTGAAGAACTTAACAAATTGCTGTAAACTTGTTTAAAACTTTAAACAGCAGTTTTAAGAGCATATGGAATCCATGGCAAAAGGGGCACATATAAGGAAATGATTTGTATGCCATACTTTCTATTCAAAGATACTAATTGTAGTTAGATATATTTACTTGTATGTAAGCTAAGTCATTTTTGTGACACACAACAAAACAGGCAAACAATGCAAGAGAGTAATAGCTCAAATGTACATTAAATCTCAACCTGTGTAGTGAGAAGTGATTACACTTCTCCAACACAATATTACTAATTTTAGACCTATTGTATGACTAGCACTTATTGAGAATGTGACTAGCATAAAAACAAAGAATGTTCTTAATAGGAACATCTGCGGCTAAAATAGAAATAAGAAATTAGCATTTAAAATAAGTTAATTCCTGACAGTCATTATCATACTATGTAATGTGGTGACAAGATTCATTCTTGGTAACATATGATGATTGAATTTATCTAATGTACTTTTGTACATTATTCTGGTTACATTTATTTGCTTATTTTGAGCGCATAATAGTATGTTAAAGGATTTCAAAAGTTTATACAGTTTTTTCTGCTAGACTCAATAATGAGTAACTATGCAAATAAAGTTACCAAGATTTTTTTGCTTTTTTGAGTTGTGGTTGATATTGAAAAAGATGACAACCTTATCAATTATAAAGTTCAAGAGAATTAAAAAACCAAATTTACATTTGTTTTTAAGGTTAACTCTGAACTCCACTATGCAAATCCTAAATGTTTGAGGTATTTTTTGGTCTATTTCTCAAAATAACATTTTTCAAGTTTATCTATAGAATTTATTAGGACAATGAATAGTTGAGAAAATACTAGTAACAATATTTCATCATTCAATTTTTGAAATGAACAAGACGTATACTGCCTAACAAATATGACAAGTAAATAACTTCAAAAATCAATAATATTAGAGTAAATTAAAAGTGAAAAATTAAATTTGTCAAGTTCACTTTATCATAAGCAGTTAGGTTGCGTAAATAGGCATAAATATTTGAAGTTGTATTTAGTATTTCTACACGTAATAAATAGGTATGAATATTTGAAGCTGCATCTAATATTTTGCACATAATAGATTGATGAAAGATTTGACCGTACAGATGCAATGGATTGGTGTTGAAATATCAACCTTTTTTGTTTCTAACATGTCACATTCCATTTGTTTTTTCCTGACCCCAGTGAATTTGTTTTTGTGTCTATGCAAAGATAAATTTATTGTTTGCACTTAAACTTGTGCATTATATGCATCTATGATTATATATGTTTAAAAGGTGATTTTTCTATCATTTGACTATGGCACTATAAAATTTTTATGGCATATTATTATATTATTTTCATTTTTAGCCTTCTACAAACGCAAATGTATTTTCTTGACAGTTTACAGTCTAGACCAGAGATCACAAATTCATTCATGCAAGCCCACATGAATCTGATAGTAACTCATGATTCTAGTGGAACAATTATTTTTGTTGTAATGAGTGTGCATGTTAAAGAAGCTGAGATAAAATAATTTGAATTATCTATTGGTTTAAATTGTCCATACCTACGGGAGTAGACTTCATATCCTATCATTTTGAAATGATCTTTCCACAATTTCTACACTCTCTATAGCAAATTTCTCCATAATTTCTGCCTGATACTTACAGCACTGTTTCTGAGGTCTACACCAATACCTCTGGTAATATCACTATAACTACCTCTCTGGCTAAGATGATATTTCACAAACATTTTGATATTCTCTAGCACTTCTCTTGCTTCAAGCTATACCTTACTACTTTGAAAAGCATTACCAGAGCAATGCCACTGTTTCTGGAGCCTTTCTCTCATTGCTCACCTATTTTGTTTGCTCACTTAAGAGTACATCTCATTCAAACTATTTCTTATTGTTGCATTATATTGTTATATTTTTTTCCTGGCATTTGTATGCTTTGTTTAGTTTGTTTTCCTTATTTTGTTCAATACACTGCACTATAGCTAAACAACTGTGAGTGCATCAGTTTGATTCTTACCCTCCTTGAGAAAACATGTATCCCGTGCAAACACTCCAATGATAGATCATAAAGGCTCATTGAATGTAGTACAAATCAACTAATAAGGCCCATCGTACCAGAATAATCTTTTATTGATCATCTGTGGATAAGAGATTTTCTTTCAGCAGTTCTTAATAGCATTCGTTTCAATGTTTGCATCGCATAATTTTATGAATCTGAAGCTTGACAATAGAAAATCTCACTAAATTCGATTAAAATTATATATGTAAAACGACCTTTATTGACGCACAAACGAATTGTGGCTGCACGCACATACAGAATGAGGAAGTTTGTACCAATCATGTAAAGAAATATTCCTGCGAAACGTTACGAAATTTTCTTAGAAATTTCGCGCATGCCAGATATATTAAATACAGTTGAAAAAGTAAAATTCAGACACACCTTACTTTGAAATATAAAGTATCAGTGTGAACACGTAAACTTTTAGTCAAAAAACAGCTGTATAATAATTAAAATGAAAGACGAATTAATATTATCAATGTGTAAACCACGTTTAACCTATATGTTTTAGAGAAATTCTGCTTCTGTGCTTTATATTTGCTGTAGATTCCATTCGTTTCATGATGGTACTAGGCAACTGAGTAGCCGGCATCGTTTTATCCAATTTAAAAGTTATTAATACTATACCTAATTATGGCCGAAGAATTATCTGCTGGAAATATGATTTCAGGTCGTGAACAAAGTTCACTCATCGTTATGGGCGAGCTAGGGCCTCAACTTACGATATTTACAAATGCCATGACAGAATATTCCATTTTGCTCCCAAAGATCGTAAATCAGGAAAATTATCCCAAAGAATTATACAAAACTAGGGAAAAACTTGTTGAGCATGCTTTTATTTACAGAGAGAAGCATCTTCCTGCTACCATAGAAAGTTTCGAAATGCTTCTGAATTGCTTAAACAATTTGTCAGTGGGTATAGTTTTTTTTGAATCGGTCCTTTCTTTCATTATCAAGGATTTTAAAGATTGCGTAGATGAGTTCTCTGTGGTTGAAAAAATGCACACCTCTCTCGCCGTTGCGTTTGAAGGATTTCAGAACGATATAAGAGGAAGGAAAACGAGTACGAAAAAGTCAGCTAGGTTAGTCACTTTCTAACCAAAACGTACCATTCCTATTATCCAGAGTAAAATTTGAAATATGTATATGTATGAGGACAATATTTTGTTGCAACGAATTATTGAAGAACTCATAGTATTAATTCTAAACTTTGTGATTCTTTCAAAAAATATCAATTAAAGCTTTGTTTTTTTCTGGAGATATGTTGAAATAAGCTATAAGTGATTACTTAAATGAAATTATTTCAATCATTTGAAATCTCAATTCCTTTGCGTGTAAATAGTTGTTTTAGGGGATTCCACAAAAATATCAAATACAAAAAAATTTAAAAATACCGTCGCGACTAATTTTTATACCTATCTAGAGAGAAGGTTTGATTAAAGTCAATAAATATTTCTCTGAAATAATACATTGTTTTTGATATTGCTCGCAATGCTAGGATATTTTTGGAACACATTATTTTTAAGTCTCGTAAAGTGTCAATTGTCAGTGAGAAATTCTTTAGGTCATTGATTTTGTGCAACTTTTTCAGAATTGTAGAAGCACTCCAATAATAATTAAAAGAGTAGCTAGCAGCCTTTTGAGCTACAGATTTTCAGCTGAAAATACTTTTTGATCTGTTGTGAAATATGCATTTTTAAATATGCATTTTTGCCCTTAGAGAACACGAGAAGGGCGAGAAAGATGCCGAAGAACGAGCTAAAAAATCTGAAGGAAAATATGATAGTGCTGAAAGTTTTCGAGAAAATGCTATTTTTGATGGAGTGCATGCTGCTATAGTAGCCGGCAACTCTAAGGCTTTATATTTTTCTATCGGAGCTGTACTTGCAAGGGGTATGGCTTCCGCGGTATCGCATATATACAGTTCTAATTGGAATAAAAATACTGTAAGTAATGCATACTTTTAAATTAAAAAAAGTGGCAAAACAATCAACCAAAAAATCAAAAAATTTCAGAGCATGTTAAAATTTTGACTGGTAACTACAAGAATGTCCATTGTACATTTATATTTATTATTCTAATCGATAGTGAATAAATCATTGATTTTCACCTAGGCACTTTTTAACAATTTACAACTAGATGAGCTGTACATGCAATGTTTTCGAATTTCAATTATGTCAATTTTCATAACCTGTTTGAAGAAAAAAGCAAAAGATAGTCAAGAAAGTGAAAGTAAAATGAAAAGAGAGGCTCTAGGACGTGTGATTGAACTTAATGGAAATACGTGGAAATGCACAGTCCAACTACTTGGAGCCATTGAGTCAATTGCATTTTACGTTAGCAAAATTTACAGCGATATAAAAACAATCCAAACATGCCTAAATTCAGCTCATGATAATTGTGACCGTATAAAACTAGAAAATGAATTTACGACAAACAGAGCAAATGGATTTGCTAAGCAATGTAATGAATTTCTTGCAGTTGTGCCTCTTGTACAAAAAAGGCTTGAATGTCTTGATGTGATGCCAATAAAAAGGGAGCAAATTATCCAGGTGAGCTTTGTTTTTATTTCATGTATAATTAACGCTTTGAGTACGTGTGAGTGCTAATCCAATTCAAACCAAATTTTTCACTTTCAACTCAAAATTGGGAAATAGAAAATGATGTCTTTAATAACATTTTTGTTCTTATATAATACTTTATGTTATGGTTTTCTGTTTTTTGAATTAGCTAAGCACTCTATCAGTTTCACTCTAAAATTTGTCTCTAGCCTATATTCTTTAACTATTAATGCAACATCTTTGTTTTTGAACCATGTTGAAGTTTATCATGTCATAAATATTATTGGTACATACTTTATCATATTATCCAAGATATCAATTTCGATTTTTTCCAAATTCTTCAATTAAAAAATCTATTCAAACTATGTAGAACTGGGATGAACAAATGGGAATTTTTAGGAAAAAAAATGTGCCAGAAACTACTGGAGTGGAAGGCAATTGAAGATTGAATGCCAAATGATGAATTTAAGATTTGTTGCTTGAGTTAATACAAATAAAAATATTAACAATTTTTTATTTCTTTTGTATGTAAAAAGAATATGATAAAGTTTTTGCATGAATTAAGCACTAGAACTCAAGTATCAATCTGCAAATCTGCCTACAATGCGCAGTTTCTTGAATATCAGTAGAGTCACTAATGAATGAGACATCTCTTCCCATGTTTATTGATATAAGAAAATTTGTTTATTAGTAGTATAAAGTGAATTGAATAGCTGAAATATTGAGTTCAGATTCCAATTACCAATGAAAGGTCATATGTTTTGTCAGCAGTTGTCAAGACTTGCAAAAGATAGGAAAAGGATCGAAGAAACAAGAACAGAACAGGGAAGATGGATAACCGTAATAGAGAGAACAAGAGAAATAATGGAATGCAAGTGTATTGACTTATATGTTAGTGTGAATGTGTTTCCACTAATGACAAGAAAACATGAAGATGAAATATAAAAGAATAATTGATGACCAGCTTGAACTTGATGACTAGCCTCATTCCCATTTGCTGATTTGTGGAGAGTCATCAAGAATAAGAACAAATTCCCAATGGCTGATCAGTTGAGAGTCATCAGAATAATTTCCCATTGGTTAATCTGTTAAAAGTCATCAATGTAAGAATAGAACCAAATCCCCATTGGCTGTTTTCATGAAGAGTCACAAAAATAAGAATAGAACAATATCCCATTGGCTGCTTTTGTGGAGAGTCATTAGAATATATGAAACAGAATATAAAGTATAGTATATTCTGGAACATGCGGGTCTAAGGCACTGTTGTAGTCCTAACAGCAGTACATATACATTGCAAGTGAGCAACTTTGAAAATGCTAAAAACAATTTATGAATCATGAACTGGTTGGATATATACCATGAACCAGAAAAAAGTAACTGGTTTGACCTATTATAGCAGTTAAATTAACTGCACTGAATCAACCATTCAACATGTTTTTTCAGATATAGGGTTCCTATTACTAGTAAACATAGAATTTAAGAGCTTAAGGTTTCTCTTTGTGATTAAATGTTCATAGGTTACATGCGTAACAAAGTTCATTTTCAAACTTTATGAACAATTCATTAGGAAATGATAACTGTGATAAAAGTAAAGAAAAGTGTTTCATAAAAAACTGATAATAAATAGATTGCGTAAAAAATTATTGGTGTTTTAGTTAATACCGCTTTTAAATTTGACTAAAAAGTTACTTCTGCTGAGTTTAATCAGTACCGCATCAAAGTAAATCACTAATTTTCTTCAGCAAAGCCTTTAAGATGATTTTGGAAAAGAGAATTTTTTACTCTGTTGAAATGTACTTTCATGTGCTGCATGAAAATGTGGGAAGACAAGACCATTAGGTTTACACTAGAAATAATTTCTATTTTGCTAAAGCGTATGATGAAACTGCTAATTTATTTTTAAAAAGCTTCAAAGTTAGAAATATAGAAGAAAACAATTTTCAGTGAAATGAACTACTACCGCCGAAAAGTAAGATTTCAAAAATTTGACTAACATCAGCTGGGGTTTATTGGAACTAAATCAGAATATCTTGAAGAAAATTTGAAAATTAAATGAACAAAATGTTTGCTGCCTGGTGACAAATTATATTGTTCATATTCAGATTAACTCAATGCAAAACAAAATTAGACATCACGAGATATTAAAAGTATTTTAAAGCAATACTTTTTTCATTGATGCTTGACAAGTTATTGACCAACTTTGATGTATTGACATTTGCAAATAAAGTAAATGGCTTTTGTTTTCCATATTTTGGCAACCAGATTTGATAAATTTTAAATATTTTGCTTTGAAAATATGACTTTTAGCATTTATTTTTCAAAAAGGTGTTGAATATTATAAAAAAATTTGATCTATTATTTACATCTTATTCCAAAAATGGTTGTTGCCAAGAAAAAAATCTATTTTGCTTTATAAAGTGTAAGCAAAATCATTGATAATGATTATTTCATTGGCCACTTTTGAGTAGCTTATAAAAGATCGAAAACTATTATATGATCTTTTACATTTAATATCACACAAAACATAGCTTAAATCAGCACATTTCGACATTAAATCAAATATCCAAATTCATCTCACTTCTATTTATGATACTTTTCATGTTTGAAAGTACATATGTGTCTGTAAACATTTGTTTGCCACAATACAATACTCTGAATACGGTGAAAAGTAGTATCAATCGTTATGTTATAAGTTAAAATGCAGTTCATATCATTTATGTGCAAATCAAACACTCAATACTTGTTTTATATTAGAAAGTGGAAAAATAACTGATGGTAACAATTACACTGTAAAATACTTGATTGGTAAATTGTCAGGATTGCTGTATTCACTGAGAAATGAAGACAGTTTTATTTGATTATTTGGCTACTGTGGGTATTTGAAATTTGACTGTAGTTGGTTAACAAGTATATTTATTAAATTCTAAGTGATTAGTACTCTTGCCTCGGATTGCACAGGCTGAACTTCTCAATTTCTTACTCAATATTTACTTGTATAAACAAGTTTATAGATGTATTGTCTTGTTGCATCTTACTCTACAATAAATTAATTGTTTGCATGCTAGTTTGCTAAGTTTAATATGAACAAATGTCTTCACTCAACATCCTGTGAGCACCCAAAAACCCTTCCCCCTTTAGAAACTAAACAAGTTTAAACTGAGTACAGTAGGAAGCTTTGAACCAAGATAAGTTTGAAACCCTTGCTCAATTTGTAGGAATCTTGATCAACTAGAGGGCTTTCTACTCTTGTTTATAATTCAGACCCACATACTCATCTAGCTGACACATCAAAATGAATAGCATCATTTTAGAGGTCAAGCTTAGAAGCAGTAGTATTCTAAATATATTTGCATCACCAAGCTGTGGCAGCCAAATACAACTCTTGTTTGATTCATTTTTCATTTATCTAGCATTTGAGCAGTGCATAGCTACTTTGAAGCTCAATTAATCTATATTACTTCTATAGAGATGCTCTGTTACATGCATTAAGATTTTATTACCGGTTTATATAACTTTACAAAAATTTCTTTTGTGACTATGATTTCCATACCTTTTAAAGTAGCAGAGGTGTACTATCCTAGCCAGAATACTATTTACCAAAACAATCTAGTGAGGAAAAGATTAGCTTACAATTATGTGATGTTGTGAAAGTGCCATGCAATGAAATGATAAAATAAAAATGCAACAAAACAAAGAACAGAAAATATAAGTGCATCAATGATATTAATGCAATAAAAGCGTTGACCAGCAATTACAGAAATTCAGTGCTACGCAGGATAACCAGAAGGACAAAGTATATTGCAATGATATAGAAGAGTGATATCAGAAAAGAGACTGTTTAATGATTTCATGCAGACTGCATAAGGATAACTTCATGGCCTGCATAGAATGTCTTTTACAATTACAAATACATTTAGTTTCAAAAAGATGTTACAAAATAAAAAAAAAGTTAGAAGTAACCAAGCTAAACATATGAGACAAGCAGTCCGGTGTACTAGAACAATATATGCATACTGACACTAGTAATTAGACAAGTAAGTAAGGAAGGCAAGCAGAGACCTCAACTAACCCCTACATGCTAGAACAAGATATGAATGAAAACACATGTGTATTTTTTACTTTCTAGCCAATGAGCAGAAACATAATTTAGTACAAGAATCTACCAACTAACTTGCTTATACTTAACCAAAAACAACCAATATCTATGTACTAACTGATTCAACTACAAATATCGATATAAACTATGAATACAACACAAACAGCAATTGATGATATAAATGCAAGTTCAATCGGAATTTGCAACTATATGTTATCACCTCCTGAAATCTTATAAGTAAGCATAGTTTGCTCAGAGGATTCATAGCAAAATATCTTATTTGCATGTTTATATTCTAATGCTGCATGCAAACTTTTTGTTATTTGGACAACTGTCAATTCAGTAATCATATCTCATCAGCACCTGGTCAGCTTGCAAAAGGTATATCACTAGTTGTAGCATTTTTACCTCAGGGTGCTCCTTCACCTGGACTGCTGAAAGAGAATCTGTATAGTCACTTTGCCATTTTTTTCCTTCTTCTTGCATAATGGTTTCTAGAAACATACCTACTCCACTTTGCCTTAACAAAGTAGACCATAACATTAAGAATAATAAGGCAGCCTATCTCCAGGTCAAGTGCCCACTACTTGAGCACATGTGTCATTCTATATCTGCACACTTTGTGCTACTCCTAGAAGATCTAAACATTGTTCAATTTAACTTTAATGATCTTGCACTCACTGAACTCATTAGTTGCATTCAATGATCACCTAACTTTTAACTAAATGTAATCATTTATATGAGGTTGCTTCTATTACGGCAATGCTAAAATGAAAAGTGGACTGTCAGATACCACTTAAACTTCAGTTTGGTCACTTTAACTATAAGCTCATCTTGAGTCAGCACAATCAGTTGATTTTATTTCTTTAAAATCCATTGCATCACTAGAGAGAGATACAACTATAAAGCATTCTCCCAGAAATAAACCTGTTGCCAGCTTTTTCAACCAAAATTATAAAGTTTTTCAATAAATCTCATTATAAAAACTTTAGAAAAATTGCTTCTTGCATATTTTATAGCACATGGACTTGATCAAAGAATTTTAACTGATTGAGTAGAGCACATCATTAATCCTGATGAGAACAGTCAGTTCTGGATTTTATTCAGTACTACACTATAGGGAAACAAAGTTGCTTGACACTTCATAAAATTTTAACAGGATCAAATTGGTATATATTCCCACCTCGTTCTCAAGTTTGAAAATAATGGATAGTTCTCACACACCACTTGTTCTGAAAAACTTACAGATACAACTCTGATTGCCAATGATGACCCCTTTAACTTTGTCAGAAATAGGAAGAATGTTTTCAACAAATTCTCTAATGTTGGCCAATGCTTCACTAGTCAAACTTTTATAAGAGAGTTGATTTATGTACTTCCTGATGATTACAACTCAGTAAAAACACAACTATTAGAGAATGAAGTGAATAGACATTGATACCTATACAGACCTAGTGATGGGTTATCATAACATTCTGGATTATAAACCTAAATAGAAAAAATGACTTAAAATCTAATGTGGCTAAACCCCCAATTTAGCAAAGTTCACTGCCCAGATTAATATTAAGTTCTTCCAAGGAAATCAACACTACTCAAAAGTTGCTTTGCAAGTTCCACAATGCATGGTCATTCTTTTAAAGAATACAGAAATAATTATGAACCATCTGTAAATCTGTCTGTGTTAAGTTCAAACACTTCAAATGATCCTCAGCATTTTATAACTTTTACTAATGCTGTCATTATCTAAAAACTGCAGTAACATTATCTTGAACTCTGAAGCCACAACATGTTTTATTAACTTTATATCAAGAATTATCTTGAGGTTTCTTATAGTAGAATACCTAAACCATAAAACCTCAGAAGTTACAATTGTAAGCAGATCTACATACAAAATAAACTGCATATTAAGTTGCTTTTCTAAGGTGCTGAACAATAGCTGAAATTTTTTTTATGTTTAACTGAGAGATGCACTCAATCTTCCCAAATTCGGAAGCAACCTACTTTCTATGGCCAAGTTCTTTATTGATGGCTCACATATCACCATTGAATTTTTCTGTCACTTTACAAAAATGAACTCAGAGTATCTTTTATTTGGAAAACAATTTACTTCAGTCAACTGCCATTACACGGAATTAAATCATCTGCAAACTTATTCACAAACTATAGAACTGATGCACTCACATGGCATAGATGACTTGGATACCCTAGTTTCTTTCACATGGTTAAACAACGCAATGATTACTTCCAAGTTGAATTTTTTTTAAACTTCACTTGCGGACTGTACTGCTTGCAAACTGCATGAGCAAATGTCTTCCCTAATAAAAAAAAGCATTGCAATCCAATGAAACTTCAAACAAGTTTATATTATCTTAACAAGAATGATTTTAAGACCTTCTAATGAATAATTCCACATAATTGCCACATCAGATAATTTCTCAAAATTTCATTAACTATATCTGTATAAGAAGAAAGGCCAAGTTTTAACCTTTTAAAGAGATTATGTCAAAAAGAGTTCCTACGCACTTAGATATAATGATCAAAACTCTATGTACAGTTCATGTTGGTGAGTACATTATTGACAGCACACAACAATACACCAAGAAAAAAAAAGTGTATTTCAAACTCTTCACACTTCATGCACATTAGCAGCATAGTAGACTAATAAATTCCATCACATCTTACATCTTTTTAACATCATACCTACTTCTGCTAAAAAATTTAAAATGACTCATAAAACCTGTTTACAAAAAATAATACCCATAGGTTTTGTCAACCATTTGGTACAGAAGCCTATGTTTTAAATGAGAAATACACCAGGCCTCAAAAGTTTGATCTGACATTCTTTGAAAGAGCTTAGATTGGCCTTTCAGAAAGTCATGCTGACAATGCATGTTGAATCTACAATCCCAAGATAAAATTAGTTGCAATTAACTGTGACATCACTTTTTGCAATAATTCTATATCTTATAAGTCAAGGCTTGTTGCTGATAGCTGTGATGTACCAAATATTCAGATACTATATCTATTCCAAATAACTACAAAATGATAGTTCACAGCAAATGTAGCAGGAATTTTCAGTCAATTGACAATCCAAAGAGAATTGCAACTTATTTCACTACAGATGACTTTTTTCAAACTATCAGCATACTAAAACCAAAATACCTGTCATGGTTAGTCAAGCACTTGCAGAAGATTGATTGCAGCAAAAGTTATCTTGGAGAAAGGCCCTTATCATTGAAAATATTAGAATCATAAAATTCAACAAAGCACAAGAAACTGTGGCAAAAATATTTGTATTTATCATGCATTAACTGTGTTGATAGAAGTGAGCTAACTCTAGCAACACAGCAAACAATATAACCCTACTGGCATCTGTGCAGCCAATAAGCTCAAAACGTCATAAATGAAAACTGACCGCAGCTATAAAAATAAAATTAATCCTTAAGGGAGTTAATTTCTAACAGAAAAGTAATCATAACGCAACATTGGTTTCAATCCCTTCTTAACGGACAGATCTGTTTAGTGAAAAACTTCAGCAAAATATTATTATAATAGTTACACATGTTGAAGACATTATCATTACTGGTAACATCAAGAAAACAATACAATCATGTATTGAATCTGTATACAATGAGTTTAAGCTCTTAGAAGTTACGTGGTAAGGTTTATTTCTTGGTATGTTCATAGCTCCTGATAATAATAGAAAAGTTTTGGTAACATGAAATCATGATGGCAAGAAACTTCAAAAAACTCCAAATAAAATCCATCAACTCCCAATTGACTCCAGCTACTGTAAGAGGATTTCTTGATCTTTCAATTGAAGAATTTGTCCAATTCTCCAGGCTCACTATGTTGTATAGAATTTAACTTTATTGTGAACTAGTTTGCAGTCTACTATGTACCAATGTATACACAAGACCTTATATATTTCATACGTTTATGCAGCTTGGCCAACGTATCTCCAATTTTATTGAAGCACATATTCAAGCAGCACAAAATGTTGTTGCATTCTCAAAACTTAATTCCCAAACACTGAACTTATTCCTAAAAATTATTACAAGTTAAAATTTTCCTCCTTGACTGCATTCTCAGATGCTGGCTGTGCAAACAACAAAGACAACCACAGATCCACTTCTGGCCACATTGTTATATTTTTAAATGGTCCTATTTCCAGGCTACTCAAAATTCAACTGATTATTACAGTTTTGTCAGCAGAAGCAGAATTTATCATCTTGTCCACTGTTACCAAAAAATGATTTATTTACAATCACTTATAGAAAATGTATCAAGACCAATCAACATCATCAAAAACTTTCAAAGACAATCAATCCACAATTTTACTTGTAAAATATCCAGTGAGTTCATAGTTGCCGTTAGGAACTAACTTGTTTACAACAGTTAGTTCTTAAGAGAATTACTCTTTTAAGAGTTATTCTATTATTTTGCTGCATCATTTTGTGACTCTCCCAATGGATTGGCATTGAGACTTTGTTTGTTGTGTTGGTGAGTGTGTATCTTATTCACTCTCAGCAATGCAAACTATTTTTGTATAATGTTACCATGCTTTTATAGTCATTGCGTCCTTCTTGTGGCCACTTTGTCTGCTACATTCATAATAGTTGCACAGAGCGTATTGATCTACATTACCTGTATACATGTAACTGTATTACCAACAATGACATCAAACTGCTTTACTATAACCAGCAAGAATACAGCTGACATTTTTACCAGAACCTTACCCATTCTAGCCGTCAGTTATATCACATCATAGATATTTAGCTACAGTGCACTAAACACATCAAAAGAACTGTCATGGCATCGGGATAACTCTCAGAAGATATCTCATCTCAATAGGAAAAATTCTAAACTGCGCAAAGAGTATACATTTTCCAATAATTCAACTACATATTGTACTGCAGAGAAGTGTAGCAGACTCACATATAATTCAGCAATTCAATTAATAAATATACCCACAAACATGGCAGAAGATATTATATTTGAACCCTAGAAGATTCAGACTTATTAATATGTAACTCATCACTTATTGAACCTACAATTAATCTCAAAAGAATCAATGTCTAATTTGATAACAAACGGTTACCTATAGGTGGGTGTACACTCCATATAATGTTGTATACAAAAAGATCTTTCCATAATTTATGCACTCTTTATAGTAAATTTCTAATTGTATTTTCAGGCCAATATCTGCTCCAATACCTTCAATATCTCTGCCAATGTCTCTAGTAGTATCATTATAGTTAACTATCTGGCTGAAATGGTATTTTCTAAGCATTTTAATGATAATTATCACTTTTCTTGCTCTAGGCAATACCTTATTCCTTTGCAATGCTTTATTAGACTGGCATCACTCTTTTGCAAGTCTTTCTCTCATTGCTTACCTATTTTGTTCACTTGCTAAATAATACATGCACTTTATATTATATCTTATTGCTGCATTGTATTGCACTTTTTGCCATTGCTTACGTGCTTTATTGTGATTGTTTTCCAATATTTTATTTCACAGTGCACAGTTAGCTTTCAAAATATCATAGTGGTTTAATTTAAAATGCTTGACATACTGCAAGTACTGATAAACAAATAAAATAATCAATATTTTGCTATTAATAAAATTAGAAGTTTCACCCTAGTAGAACAATGTACCATAAAACTGTGCAAAAAACAGACTACTTGTTTTGTTGTCATTCTATTTGAGCAAAATAATACTAAATATTTTTAGTGCTTAAGTATCTGCAGACATTTTCTACATGCAAGAAGATACCCACTCAAGATAGGTTGTGCATGGATACAAAAATCTGTTTTGTCACCTATATCAGCACTTTTTATCTGTACTCGGCAAGGCCTTCAGTGTGGTTGAAACTGAACTGTTATTTTCAGATACATTCTTTATCTGATTTGTTTTGTAGCATTTGTCCAGGGTAAACATAAACTGTACAAGAATAAAAATATTATCATGAATTTTAAGCATGAAGTAAATAAATTATTGTTATGAATGTACAGAACAAGTTAGCAATAAAATAGACACAAAGATTACAAGAAGGTAGTAACATTATGCAGACATGATTTAAATTGCTGAGAGTGAATAAGAAACATACTCAGCAATACAACAAACAAAATCTCTATGCCAGTCCATCTAAAAAGTTATAAAATGATCCGGCTAAATAAGGGAATAACTCTTATAATAGTAATTCCCTTGAAAACTAATTGTAAAAAATTAGTTCGTAACAATCATCCATACTTATTGAAATCAGTGCTAAATATTAATTAAATTGTAAATAAGTAAATCTGTATACTACTAGCAGCGTGCATGTTTTGAGGTTGCATAAAATTTAGACTAAAATTGATAAATAAAATTTAAATGCTAATTACTTTAATCCAGAACAAAAAGCCAACCCATAGATTCAAAAATTGATTTTCATTCCGATTAAAAGCATGAGTTTCATGATACTGAATTTGAAAAAATATCAAAAAATTTAAGATTTAATAGCCTGGAAAAATGAGAAATATATTTCCTGCACAGGGTCCTGATTCCAGATGGAAAGATAAATGAAGAATTTTATGTATTCTTATGCTGAATAAATTAAGAATTTTATGAATTTTAATGCTCAATAAATTAAGAAAAATATTGATATGTGCATGACTATTTGCTTGCAGTTCAAAGGTTCACTTCCAGTTAGGCTTGATTCCAAATTGTTAAACTGATTAAACACTGCAGTTTTTTTCGAGCTTAGGAATTAAACTAAGTCAAACCAAACTTAAGAATTGAA
Source organism: Vaucheria bursata (assembly GCA_032358265.1). Lineage (NCBI taxonomy): Eukaryota > Xanthophyceae > Vaucheriales > Vaucheriaceae > Vaucheria > Vaucheria bursata. Next base: position 134,597 of record JAULBW010038686.1, on the reverse strand, counting down.
TTGATACCTGCCCAGCGCCCTTGTCACTGTTAAGGCAACTGGAATACTAGATCGAGCACAAATGGGATCAGAAAATTCCAATATGATTGACATGAAATAAAAATTTATGCGGTACATCATGCATGAAATGCAACTAGAGAAAATAATAAAAAACTTCCATAATTGTTTGAAAAATGAACACTTTGGAGACAAAAGCAATGAACTTGATATACCAAACTTATTAGAAATAAATTTACTAGTATTTGAGATAATAACTAGCGTATGAGAGAAAAAGGTACACTTTACAATAAATAAAAAAGAACAAAGAAACGTGAACTCAGTTCAGCCAAATTTATCCATCATTTATATTGTGTCTTTTTGAATGCTGCTTTTATATCTGAGATAATTTCCTATAAAGAGGTCCAAATCGCCGTCCAAGACATCTTGAATTTGTGAACTCTCCGTACCAGTCCTAACATCCTTAAAAGAAAGATTAGTATATTCCTGATTTTCAGACAAAACTACAGCAATACTGATATGCATATATAAAGAAGCAAACTAAAATTCAACATGTCATGACTCAGAGTAGTGTTGAAGGATTGCACGAGCATTTGAAAAAAGTATACATTTAACGTATGTTACCAAACAAAATATTTAAAAAAATAAACAATATATATATATATATATGTGCCGAAATATGAATGTTGCAACTGACACTCCAAACTTTCTGTCCATGGCAATTAATATTCTATAATTTTATTGTACATAGCTAGAGTACCAACACTAAGATTCCTGAGGGAGCAAGTTATTGATTCTCTACCAACTGAAAAACCATCACTATATATGAAATTTAAATATGCCTTGAAATGTCTGTACATTATTTAATCCAAATGCAATTCCTTCACTCTGCACTAGAAGAGTATGGAGCAGAAGAACAAATAATGAACGTTACATTTTGACTCATTGAAATCCTCCAAAAAAATTGCAAATTATGAAAATTGGAACAAAGTTGAGATGACACAATGTAAGACGTTATTCTTTTAATTACATAGCTTCCCTCTATATATAATTCATACAAAAAAGATAGCTTCATAGTCCCTAGCGATACAAAAGGACAAAAATTAAAAAAGAGAAAAAACATTATTTTTATATGAATGTGCACGATTTAATGTAAATATTCTTGCGTGGAAGGATTTTCGGGGTCATAATAGAAAAACCGCATGCGTACAAGCTCAAAGACACATCAACCCCATCTAACTAGATACTCATAAACGGCGAAATACAATTTAAACTTTGTTTTTCAAAAGATATTATTCATTTTTTAATCTTTGATTTTCCTCAGACAAAAAAAAAGTTTCAAGCGCTAATCGAATATTTTGATCTCATTCAAATTAAAATTATTCCAATGTTTCGAATGTCCAAAATTTATCTGAAAAAGCATTTGGTAGAAGGGTAATTATAAGTTAAAGTGTCTTACAAACTATAAAAAAGGTAGTTATTCCATCAATTTAAATTTGCAAACGGTGAAATTTTCAAATAAATGCAGAAAATTTTTATATCTGCTATAAGAACCAGTCATATATGTTCCTGAACATAGGTTTAAATATCAATCATCTTACTACAATATACGTTAGTATCAGCTACGCACAGATTTTAACATACGCAGATCTAGATGCATACTTATTGATTTGTATACCTTTCTTAACACTGAATTTCCGAGACACATTAAAATATTTGAATAATAAGAATTGATGCAATTCAAATATGTTTGACTTCAATATGTAGTATATATTGTTCCGTTTCCATATATAAAGCTAAAATAATTTTCTTTCTTGAAATATATCTATCTATCTATGCAATCTGACGACGTGAAATTTCCACGGATGAATCGAATAAACAGATGACTTCGAGAATTTGAAAACTAAAAGGCCCCAAATTACATTTTACGTGGTAATTTCTGGATGGAAAATGTCAAAAGTGACTTTTTGGCAATAATTTAAAGGTAAAAAGATAATTCATAGTGTACCTTAACCATTTTATAAGGGTGCATGACGTAATTTCGAATCTGCTGCCCCCAACTCGCATCTACAATGTCTCCCCGGATTTCAGCTACTTCAGCTGCTCTTTGGTCTTGCATTACCACCAATAATCTCTCCTTAATCATCTATAGTAATCATACCAAATTATTGGCAGTACAACGGTGTACCAATAGAATATATTTAAGAAACGTTTATTTCTTTTTCAAGTAAATTTTGACATGAGAAAATGAATTTGCATCTTAAACAAAAAACACTGCAAGTACCGGTGAATTCGAATCTGCAGAACGCAAATGTTTAGTTTGAACAGGGACTTGTGGAATAGTGTTTTTGTTCTAGAACAAAAGTTCATGAAGAAGTAAAGTAAAGTGCACTACAAGAATACAAAATTATTTTCTACAACGATTAGAGGGTTATTCGAATTAAAGAGATTTCTAAATTGACACCATAAGTGAAATAACAGGGGTAAACGTTTTTTACTAACATTTCTTTGCTGAGAGCTACTTCTCATTACCAACTAAAGCGACCAAAATGGAAATTCAAACTGAATTAAATATTCTGGATTTGTGTCACATGAGAGGCAATTATAAAGGAATCTGAACTGAAAAGGTGATTTTAAAATCTGCTTGCACAGAGAAAAACTGACCTTGAGGGCTAAGGCTTTATTTAGAAGCTGGGATCTCTCCTGGGTACAGCGAACTGCGATACCCGTAGGTATATGCCTCATACGCACACCAGTTTCAACCTACACGAACATGTGAAAATAAGGCTGTTAAAGGTATAATTCATGTGGCATGTACAAATAGCAAACTTTAGACATAATAAATTCGTCAGGACAATTTTACACATAAAAGAATATATAGCTAGATTCAAAGAATGTGATAATTTTAATACTGTTTGAAAGTGGATACAATACGGGCTGGAACTATCGGAAACTGAACTTAGACACAGTATGAATCGATCAGTTGCTATACATAAAAATTCATTATATCCAAAGTTTACCTTATATTGATTCCGATATCCGTATCGCAATTTTGTTGTATAAAATTATTTACATCTGCTATGGACTTTATTATTCAGCCTCATTTTAAGCTATTAATCCGACCACATTTCTACATAAATTACAACTAGGTCACCCGAAATCATTGCTAGATAAGATTTACTCGAAATTTGATTAAATACTATTATTCAATTCACCGTGGAGCTAATATAAAAAATATCGAATAAGGACGGCAGTGATGTAATGGCAGTATACTATACTATCATTAGCAATTTAAAAAAGGAATTTATGCATAAACATCCACAAAAAAGTACTTTTTACTCGTGCACTTACTTCAAGATTGCAACATAAGATTGATGCGCATGGACAGTAAACTTTGGATATAACTAATTCACGAATTTTCGTTTAAAGCGAATAAACAAGAATATGCTCCATGTTCAGCTTCAGATTTTGGCTATAACGGACACATTCGGTGGTTCTGACAGGTTAGTTGTATCTGAAGTTTACTGTACACATAGCAATGTAAGATTTTTTAGCTCAAATACAAAGTGTACAAATAGACTTTTGAATTGTAAAAAGTACAGACATATTCAGTGAGCTTTGAATGTAACGAATCTGTTGAAACCACATAATAAATTTGTTATGACAGCAATTCTTTATGTCCAAAAGCTGTGTGCACTATAGCTTTTTTGTTAAGTCACTTAAAGCGAAAATTCCTTATAAGCGAAAGTTTAGTATATGACAGTGAAACCTCTTAAGTTGGACATCTCGTATCTTTTACAGGCTAGACAGCTACAAAAACTCTCTTTTAAATTCTTTTTGTCTTTCATATATCCATACAGCTCCTTAAGCTGGACATTTGATCACTTGATGACAAAGTGCCAATATTAAATGATTTTCTGTGAACGAAATGTCCGGCTTTTAAGGATTTACTGTCAACGAAAGTTCTATTCAAGTGAATTTTTTGTATCTGATGTTTTCAGTACTTTGAAAAATACTACCTTGTTGACATTTTGACCCCCTTTCCCTCCTGATCTCATTGTTGTAACTTCCAAGTCACTATCATTGATTTCTATACTTTCCAAGTCTTCAGATTCTAATATAGGAAATGTTTCCACACCAGCAAAGCTAGTCTGACGTTTTGCCTGAGCGTTAAATGGACTTTGACGAACTAAACGGTGTGTACCCTAAGGCAATACATTGAAAGATAAACGTAAATTGGCAGCAAACAATGAAAATTACAATTCCATTTCATGGTGCAAACATGCACGATACATCGAAATTTTACAACATAATAAAACATTATTAACCTATATTGATGCCTCTTGAAAAGTGTAAAATTTTAGCATTTGCTTCAAATTCAAAAGTTAGGTAAATATGAAAAATATTTATATGACAAACCGTAGAATAGCTAATGCAAATTGGCTGAAGATTATATGATGATGTAATTAAACTTATAAGATAAATACTGTTGATATTCCATATGTTGAAATAGTCAGTTACCCCAAAATTATGAGTTAATCGAATTCGTATACTGGATTCGAGATACCAATTTATAACACCAGCAAACGAAGGTCAGCAGAGGGGTTAAGCTATCAAAAATAGATTGTATCTCTTAATGGACAATCGATTTATTGAAAATCAACTGTAATGGCATAAATATTTTTAATCGTTTCAATTCAGTACAGAATTTCAAGCGAGCTTTTTCAAAATTTATGGATTGGGTTTGAGAAACTTTAGACAAACTAACACAGTAATAAAAAATTTCCACAGACTTTTTCTCCAGCCAACAATCCATAGCAAAAAGGACCTTCTACAATGATAGTGCAGCTTTTAATCCCAGCTACATCTCCTGTTTCTTCTTCAGTTAAAGTATACCTATAAACACGCATATAGATTTATAATATATTTATTTATAAAGTCACAAATAAACTGCCAAACACAGTAAAATCAGGATGTAAAGAATTTTCACTAAAAGCAAAAAATCCATACATTGTACCAAGTTCTGCTTCAGATTTTCGGGTAAGCACTTTCGACATAATGAATTAGTAATGGCGGTCCAGAAATGTTTGTTAGATTCAAAGTTCAATAAAGTGTAAAATGAATATATTTTGTCGTTGAAGCAAAAAATTAAAATTCCCTTGAAAAGCAAAAAATTGCCATTCTTAAAACAGATACTTCTCATACATTTTCATGTTCATATATATCATAATGAATTCATAAAATAACAGAACTCACTTATCAATTTTTTCAATGCGTTAGGCCGAATCTTCACCAAAATGTTTACAATAGTTTAAAAAAATTGCGTGCATTGCATATGTTCTTTTTGGAACCAACAAATTTTGAAACTTATTCATCATAAAAAAACAATAGATTCTAGCAATTGGAAGTTTATTTTAAATACCAAATAGGCTAACCTGAACCCTTGGCGCTGAAAATATCGTATATACATGCGTTGAAGCATTAGAGCCCAATCTTGAGCATCTGTACCACCAGCTCCAGCCTGTATTGTCATCTAATATATATATACATATATAAGTGCATGTAAATTTAATAGCCACACCAGTTGCAATCATCCGCACTCAAATTCTAAAAATAAACATTTCACGAGTATCTAAATATATCATTTCTTTGAATTCCTTCCCCCCTGCACCCCCCCAAGAATTATTACTAGCAACTGTTTAGTTTGATTGGTAAATTGAAAAATAAAACTCCAAAATAAGTTTGACGAAATAGAGCAATCAATTTCAAGGGCTAATATTAATACTTTGATGAAAATGGCATCACTATCTCACGGGTAGCATAAATCGAATAATAAATTACCTTATTGATATATATATAAATGAAAACAAGCATCTAACAATTCTGTTCAAATTGAAAAAATTACAAAATTCGATTCTCTGAACGAACCCTATGAAACACGTACCAGAAAATGGGTTCCGCTTAAATTCGAACAATTCAACTCAAACCAATCAAAAAATTTGTTCCAGGCACAATAGTAACCAATTCAGTACATTTATAGCGATGTGATGACAAATATTTGTCAAGAGCGATTAAATATGTTTATTTCATTCAAACTCTATCCCCATTGAACAGCCGAAAACTTCAATTGTAATTATTATATGCAAATACTTTCGGTGTGTACCTGACAGCCAGCATTATCAAACTTGCCATCAAGTAAACGTTCCAGCTCCCAGCTATCGAGATCCTTATTTGACAAAACAAACATATATCTATATATATATGATATATCTCAATTGTTATTAATTACATCCTCAAACCATTCAGCATGTGCTCTATTTGAGTCAACGTAAAAGTAACACAATTTTTTTAGGCATTACTACGAGCTTATGAAGCAAAAGTATCCAAGCAACCATAGCAATTTTGACTGGTTTGAAAATAGCATGATAATTATGTAAGCGGCCAAATTCATGTTAACTACATAATGTCTAATAAATAAACTTTGAAAATTAAGATTTAATTAGTTCATTATGAGCTCCTACAATACTATTTAACAAAGTCCAATTTTAATAAATATTTTAGAAAATGGAACTTTTCTGTTTCACAATGAAACTGAATTATTGACTTAACATGAAAGAGGCATTTATTATTAATTCTATTTTTCATCTTACTAGCTGAATAGGGAAACTGCTGGATATGAAAATTTGAATTTTTCAGTTTCAGCACTGACACCTTTAAAATTTCTGGTTGCGTAAGAGTCATATATAGAAGTAACTCAGCTAATCTAAACGATTATAGGCCACTAATCATCCAAGCGTGTTAGACGCATTCATTTTGATTTAAAAATGCTGAACTCTAAATCATTCTTCTTGCTTCATTTCACGAAATCTGTGGCTTTACAGTACATATTATCGTGCCTATAAGATCTTGATTTATTTAGAAAGCTACCCTTGAAATAGCTCTTGAAACTTTAGTACATTTTTGTGTTTAGATTGGAAGCTAAAAAAATATGCGCAGTAGAAAAAGGATTGCAATGAATAGCATTTCTGTTTCTGTCCTTTAGAACTTGAGATTTAATTCGACTAAAGTAGTTTTGTTTACCTTCGTCCAATCTTCTATAATAGACTGAGCTTCGGCCTTCAAAGACTGGGTTTCATGCTGGGTTAAATTACTACTATCCTCTAAAAGCTCTAGTGCGGTGGCTACATCAGCATCCCAACGTTCCCACCTGCAGAAGGTAAAACCTGGTCTTACTAAAATAAATACAAAAAAAACAGAAATGCACTCATTTCCAATTTAAACTGCTTTTTTACTGAATTGCAATATATCCGCTTATCGCCGAAATGTATTTGTTAAATTGTATCCAATTTGAACACCCTTTCCATGGAACTTGCTCTTATTTCAAAAATCAATAAAGTATGTTAAGCGCTACTAAAAAATACTGAAAAATTTAGTATTTTGTGCATTTTAGTAGTCAATGATAGCCTTTTCATTAGTATTTGAGCTCAAAATTACCCCCCCCCCTCTTCCCTCCAAACACAACAGCAGTTTCACTGAAGAAGTTAACGAATCAATAATCTATATTATGATCACGTTTATAGAGAATCTACACTGAAGGTAATTCGTTCTGCTTGACAGTATAGCTATTTGAGGTAATTATTCAATGATGGAAGAAGTTTAGAGCAGTTTTTTTGTTAACAATGGATAAAATTCAGTGTTAAAAAAATCAACTCAAGGGCTAATTGGAGGTACTACAAGGAGGCTTGAACGAAATACAAGAAAGGTGGTAAAATCTGTCCATTTGGAATTTGAGATATTAAAAAGAACTATAATTTAGTTACTCTTTACTTCATGCATTCAATCTTGAATAGTCTTAATAAAACATTTCTGAATTTATGATATGTAAATTATGGATATGAACCTTTTTCAAAAATCTAAACTTCAATTTCGCATCACATTTGTGCTGGATTTAATCAAAGAGAATGATTAATATAGAACAACATGAAACCAAATAAACAAGAAATTATTTAATACGCTGCCCTTCTTTCAAGCTTATGGCATTGTTGCATTTAACGGGTTTTATTTCAAGAAAGCTTTGGCAAAAATCAATTTAAAATTATTTAGGTTTCATGCCTTTGAGTACGTACGGACCTCTCTAGTCTATCAACTTGACTTTTAACGATATTCATTTTTTCCATTAGCTTTCGTGCAGAAACAGGATCATTCCAAAAACTATCCTCGGCACTGACATTTTCAAGGTAAATATATTCTTCTCTTAATTTTCGAAGATCGGTTAGGCCTACGAAAAAAGCAACATGACCTTTTCAGACTATAATCTCCATAAAATACTACCCATCGAATTAGTTATACTAGAAAAAAATCATAGATGAAGTGCAAAAACTGTTATATTTGTGCTCCATTTGTTTTGCTATATGAAAAGGAAAATTTATATTAATTCTCTGTTGTTATTAGCAATATAGATGATGCCATTTAATGCAACCACCAGTTTTACACCAAGAGCCGTACAGGTCATAAAAAGAATTATAATTTATGCCATTGACATGAGAGGATTTTAAAATTTCAGCGCTTGTCAACGCAAGCGCAAAAGAAATAAAAACTCTTGTCGCTCGGCCATGCCTTTACAGTATCTAGTTAAAAACAGAAAAGTTCTGGAGTGAATAAGTGAAAATAGATTTAAAAACGTGTAAAATTGTGCAACAAAATTTAAATGTATCTAAAATATGTTTTTATCTCATCTTAGCAATAATAAAAACCTGATCAAACTTGCCAGCATTCGCATTTTCTTGAACCCTATTTCTTGTCTCTAACAGATTCTTTTTTATTGCACCAGTATCCACTTCTAAATCTTGAATGTTCAGCGTCAGAAACAGTTTTCTAGGACACCGAGGATTTAAAATCGTTGACCTCCGATTTTGAGATGAAGTTGAACTCATAGATGCAAACGAAATATGTAGCGATTTAACATGTGAATATTGGTAATGAAGATTAGCAAAGAATGTGGATATAAATACTGTGAAAACGGCACGCAAAGTCATGTACTCTTCCACCACTCTACTCTTGTAATATTAGGTTCCTGTCTAAATGACTGCTTATTTGATCTTCCAAAAATTGTAGAGAATTAAATGTCTAAAACTTAATATTGCAAAATATAGCTTAACACTAAAAAGCCACGGAAAAACATACAAAAATTTCGGTTTTTCTCGGTATTAGTTCTTTTTTGTAATATTGGATATTTTTAAATTCATTGTAAGAAATGCTAAGTTTTTTCGATAAAATTTCAGTTTAAATTTTATCAATTTTAATAATGAATAGACTAAATGAGCTATCAGAAAACAAAGAAACTTTATCATGCTCATTTTACAGCACAAACATAAACCTCTTGCTTACCTTCATTTGATCTTATTTCTTTTTCAAGCAATGCTTGAAATGCATTTCTGTTCAAGCTCCGTTGAACCTGTTTGACACTTATACTGTACCTGAATTCGAAACTAAATTCTAAATAATACAATGCAGTATTACACTGGAGCTGGGATGTTAAAAACTCATTCAATGCATGAGTGGCAATAATTTAGCAGCTCATTTATTTTACAAGTTATCTTTTAAATTAATGCAAGTTAAATTAAAGGGAATGCTTGATTGGTTTATTTCATTTAAAATTTTTGCCCAGTTGCTGAAAAATTACACGGGCCAACACATGTATGTCTATACAACTGGATACTAGGATAAAATGTGATTAAATAAGAGCTGGCAAATAGCATTGAACTCCATACGTACATGGCACATTACCACGATATAGCTCATCCAATTATAAATGTATCAAAAAAATTCAAGTAACATTTACTGCTTGATAAAAGTCTTTTCGACCATTTAAATGTGAAGCAGAGACATCTAGCTCAATTTAATGTTAAACTGGCAGAATAATCTAATGCTCTTGTGCAATGTTATTGATGTATTCTATAAATGAATACAGTTCATTTGTTGACTCATTGTCAAACCTAACCAATGAGAGTTTACTGTCATTTGTGTATGGTAGATCTGTTGGAATCTATAACAATGAGCACTCATTATAGTGTTGTACCAAGTGTAGATGCTTCTTAAAAAACATTTTTAAAACACATCCCTTGGATAAAAACAGCAAAACTCAAAGAGAGATAATCGTCAATCTCTTGTGGATATTAAGCATTTTTTAGAAAATTCATAATTCTAAACAGTTTACAAATGAATGAACGACGTTCTCTTAGGATATACTTAATTTCTTTTTCTAACATCCAAAGAAAAGTATTACATCCACTACTGCGTTAGGATCAACTAGTGCATCTTTTGCTTACTAACGCTTGAGCATTCTTGCCCCGCTTCCCAAGCTACACTTCGGTTGTCTTATGCATCCCCCTTGCTGCGCTCCGGTTGTTTTTTCACTCGGATTGCATCGCATGGATCATTTTTGTTGCTAAAAAAAGATACAAAAAACATCTACTGAATTACTCATGCCGCCAGGACCTCCAAAACTGTTGGCGCCAAAATTTGGACTACTCTAACCAATTTAAATAGAGTACCCCTTTAGCCTTATTATATATAAGATCAGTGAGAAATATACTTGACAAACCAAGAAAATATGAATGGTACACATTTCACAGTTAAAAAGTTTTGGATGAAAAACTAAAACACTTCACATGATATGTATGCCTGTATCCATGCTCTCAATATTTGATGAACATTTTAAAAATATCACTTAACCTTGGAAATTCATAGATTAATATGAGTTAACTCAGACTTCGCGCATTGGTATTACCTATATTCGGACATGTTTATTCATTGTTACATAAATTTATCATTAATAAAAGTATTTAAATTAAAATTGGAATATAGTTATTGAAAAACATGAAATTGTGCATGTGTCATATTTTATTGCTGAATCACACAAAATCTTAAATTTCGACGTAAGGATTACTGTTTTCAGCATTCCGATCCCCCTCGTTACTCGATGCACTATCTGAATTATGTCGATAGCTGCGACCCCGAAAAAATCGAAATAGTGTTGCCCCCCATCGATCAGGGGGCGAACCGGGAGGTGTGTATGTGGCCTGTGGGTAGGCATTACGGTAGGCATGTGTGTAGGCACTGCTATGGTCGTCATCTGCTAGTTTTGCAACAGGAAGAGTGTCATCATGGCTTGTACCATCTGCAAAACACAAATAACATGTTTTTTCGATGAATGTACAAACTGTAGGACCATGTAGTAGAATGTAAAATTAACCAATAGAATATAGTGTACAAATGGATATTACGAAAGAAGATTTGAAGAACAATGAATACGTCACTGCTGATAGAGAATTTTGAAGGGGCCTTTGAAAACGTAAATATGATAAATTTCACCTTACGTTGAAGTCATTTCTATTGAAAGACCGTATGTAAGAATTATCTCTAGACGGTTAAAGTAGGTTCAAAATACAATTTAACACCCGTTCTAGTACTTGAACAAGAAATACATATTTTTTGGATACATCCGTAAGATGCATGACTCATGAAAGAGAATTGTACAATAAAAGATGCATTTATTGTAAAATATATGTACACAAATTTTTCATATGAATCTTGCAATGCATAAAAGGAAATTTGACAAGTCTCCAAGAATAGGGCTAAATTTCTATAATCTACCAATCAAATTGTCATTCTATACTAAAAAATAATACTTATTAGCCTATTCGCCTTTTCCAAACGTTGTACATGACCTCAACAGCTCATGCTAGTGAAACTAGGCATACTGAGTACAGACAATTTTAGTCTGTTTGCTCAAGCTCCTTTAAATTTTTGAGATATTGATTTTTTAAATTGCCGCAAATATGTTTTATCTCATTGTTAAAATTAATGAATTTTATGTATTCATGTAACCCACAGAGATACATGCAGACAGTTAACTTTGGATACAATGAATCTATCAAGACTGCCTTATTAATTAGTCATGTCCGGAAGTAGACATGATATGACTTTTCATTTCATCATTATAAAGGAAAATTCGTATTATTATATTATAATATATAGGCATAATTTACAGAAATAATGGGTTTATTATGCGTACATTGTATGTCTTCGTCATCTAGCAATGCTACATGTTCATCGGCAGATCGATCTCCCCCACTGCTATAATCATTACCATGTGTATCCGTAAACTCATTGACACTGGAATACATTCGCGTTCTTCTCGGCCTTGGGACAGCTCTATTGGATGATGTCGGTATAACCGGTACTCCAAGAGGAAGCCGATATGCTTGAGCCAACGTCATGCCTTTCCTCTTTCTCCGACGTTCACTCTTTATACTAAAAAATAAAAGAAATTATGTATAAAAGTTTCATTTTAGACGAATTGACACGTATTTCCAATGAAAGAAAAAGTCATATTGAGCCAAGTTAAGCTTCAGTTTTTCGAAAGTAAACATTTTTGGATGCAACAAATTTTGGATACAACGAAAGAATTTGGTGGTCTGACATATACGTTACATCCAGAGTTTACTGTGTATGACATCAAAGCATAACTGTGCTTTATGCATGACACAATTTCAAAATTAGTTTGTTGGATATATAGAATAGAGTACTAAGCAATTTCTAAGTTATTATACCTTTCAGGTATTATTCTGAAATTGGTCCTCTCAACAAAAATGTCACATTATGGGCTATGTAGTCATCAAAGCATGCGTTTGCCTTTTTAAATTCTTCATTTTCAATAAAATATTTAGTGTTCTTAAATACTTTTTTAGCAAATCCATCTACACTAGACCCAAATATTTAATATATGCAGTTGATAGTCCATAAATTGATGGTCCAGCAATTGATCAATTCTATTTTTTATAGCTTTCTACTCCACCGACCTCCGTTTACTGGTGTATACTGATACGTTTTCTTAAATGTTCAATTAACTGATGATTTTTGGTGCAACAGATGGTATCAGTTTACGGAATATCAACTGAATTATGTTGATAAGTTTTTGTACCAAATTACACTGCATATCATAAAGAAGCCACTGACAAAAAACATGCTAACTATCGACGCCCATGCCCAGTCGTCTATACAGCTGCCAATATTTCCACAGGCACTACTGCATGTTATACCATCTTGCTCTACAGCGTTCTCATTATATAGCCATCCAGACATCATGCAATTGCTGGACAAGGCTTCATATAAGTACAAACAGAAACTTGTAAGATTAAATTATTTGCCTACCGGTGAAAAGAGAAAAGAGTGTTCTTTTGTTCATACTGTAAGAATTACCATTACGTAAAGTATGATGCTATGAAATAATTGCATATGTGAATTTTTTAAATATAACTGGGGTCTGGAAGACTCTCTTGATACGAGTAAAATTTACAATGAATTGAACTACAAGTGCAGAAAATCTGAAGCCATCCGTTGCCGATTAAACAAAATATAAAAGTGAGAACTTACCGCTAATATCGTAACAAAGGAAAACAGAACCATCGACAGTGACTCCATTCGCAGCTGTGCAATCAACTAGAGAATATTCCTCAGTGCAGCAATCAACTTCGCTTGATGCATTTGATGTGCAATGTTGCGCGAGAAAGATTACTAAGGTGAAAATCGGTAGGCACTGACTAAACTTTGACTCCATCATGGCGAAAACTAGAATTCATGAAATAGAAATATTTACCTCGAGAAGTTATTCATGTCATCATATGTCTCGTTGTGTCTAAATGTGATATTTTCAGGAAAATGCAAATTAATGTCCGAACCGATATATGTAAGTATTCGGTAATTTGTGAAGGCTTTTGACTGCTTGGCAAAACGTTTCAATTCGTTTTTTTTTCATACATATTCACCAAATTTTAGTTCAACTTTCGCCTATTTTCCAGTCTGATGCATGCACTCAGGAAACGTAGAAGAATTAGATATTAAGATTTTGCCACTTTAAAAAATGTATGAAGCAATGCAGTAATGACAAGGTCAACATATCTAGTAAACAGAGACTGCAATGTTAATGTCACTGAACGCATTATTGACAGGGTCAAACTTAAATTTCTGTTGTTTGAATGTTTAGAAAATTATTTTACAGTGATAATGCTGTTATTAGTGCTACTAGTGCAACAGCTTGACATTACTGTGAGATATTACTGTGAGATTGAAAAATCAGTGGATGATTTTTTGCTGTCATGTTCCTGCTCCTTGACAAAGTTGAATCTGTACCTAGGAACACAGTATGGCAAAGCAAGAAGATTAGTATTTAATACTGTGTCAACAAATGCAGCAGCTAGGCTCTAGAAGATCTTATAAGAGCCATGATTATTTTTTGTAAAAGGATCATTTGAATCTAACAAATCTGAAAAAGTTGTTAGTACAAATATTGAATCCAGTTGCAAATTTTATTTTAAATGCTCGTCAACATTTTGATAGAAGCAAAAAATAGCCAATTTTGTTTGGGAGTAGACAATGGATTAACTCAAGATCATTCAAATCAGATTAATACAAGTCTATCAACTCAATATTGTGTTTTTATTATTCAAAGTTAAAGCATGTTAGATTAATTATTGCTATGATGCCAAACTGAGCAAGTTTATATAAATTTTGCTTTAACTTCACTTAATGCAATTCATAGGATATAAGTTATTCAAAAAAATAAGTCTTTCACTATCTCTACTTCTTGCTCACTCTCTCATCTCTCTTGCTCACTTTTTTCTCTTCATTTCTCTTTCTCTGTGCATGTGTATCTGTGCATGTGTATCTGTGCATGTGTATCTGTGCATGTGTAGTACCAGTTAGAACTTGAGTGGTACTTAGTTATGAACAAAATTTTAGCATCATGCACAAATTTTGACAAAACAAAATATCATACAAGAACAACATTGCATTTTAATCTGACATTCAGCAGCTACAAATTTATTGTAAAGTTAGTAATGCATTAAGTCTTTAAATGTAGTGCTGTTAAAGAAAACATGGATAAAATTTTAGTCTAAACACTCTTTAAATAATAATTGGAACTTGTGTGGGAATTTAAGATGCACTTTATTGGCAGTTCTCATACTTTCTTTAAATGTTTTGAAAGCACACAGCTTAGATTCTAGTCTTTGAGCTTAGAGAAAAAATTAATATGCTAAAATATATCTTGTATATTTAGTTTTGAAAATTTGTGAAGGACACATCCTTTGAAATGCTGGACACACTTTGATCTCTGTTTGAGGTAAAGTAAAGAGTTTATTTTAATGCCATTTGTTTATAAGCATATATTTGTTATGAACTCAAAAACTGCAACATCTTCCATACTAGTTTAATCCTGTCCAATGATATAAAGTTTGTCTACAGACATTAATTGCAAAATATAAAATTGTATATTTGCTTGTTTCAACTAAATGTAACTCATAGCTGAGCATTTAAACATTATCTAAACTGTACTAGATTAAACTTTAATTTTTAAACTTCTTGTTTCTAATTATTTTACACCAGTTTTTTAAGATACAGATATGATGATGCTTTGATTGTTTTTCACTTCATAAATAGAATATAAAATTTCATAATTTTATAACAGAGCTTTTTCAACTTCTGTTGCAAAAACTGCTTGAAAGCATTCCCTTCACATATTGATTATATTACAATGCTTTGATTTTTTTATGTGCTGCACAAAAAATATCCAACAGAGATGAGTTAAAGGCAAAGCTTAAAAAAACTGCCTGCTTGTGATGCAAAATGGTACATTTAAAAAAAGTTGAGTTGATTTAGATAAAGCTGCCAAAGTTAAGAAGACCAACAATATCAGCAACAGTTTCTATTAGATTTTTTATTATGCACATGTCACAAATGACAGTATTTATTTAAGCTAAAAAAATAAAATTGAAAAAAAATTTGATCTTGTTAATGTATACAAATAAAAAAGAAATTGTTAAACTTGATAGATTTTTTATTTGTTTATCTATGCATAATAATAGATTGTAATAGATGTGCATTTTAATTGTGGTGTATGGTACTACACAACCAAGGTAAGATTGCACTAGAAAAGGTCATTTATGCTAAATTTAAAATTTTTTACTTACAGCAAAAAGTATTTTGAACCTACTATGTAAGCTTCTTGCACCATTTCTATCAGGATCTGATCTGTTTTGCTGTTATCTGTTGTGGAACTGTGACTCTATGAACTTAATTCATCTTACATGTACATTCTTGTAAAGTACATTCTCTTAAAGAGTGTTCCCATAAGTGCATTCTCATATGCGTGTGCTTGCAAGTAGTATTGTATTGGCAAGATTTATTCTTGGCAACACATGAGTAGGGATTACTACATTATTGGTTGTGTGTCTCTTCTATAGGTTTCTGGTTATGCTTATTATTGGTTATATGCATAGTCTTTAATCTATTGATTCCTAACAGTGAACCAATGCCCCTAATATTTTTCAAAATCTTATGAACAAGATTTGAAGCAAGTTTTTAGATGTCTTCTGCATAGTTTATACCTGGATTATATTTAGATATATTCTGAGATCTTGGAGCAGCACCAGGATCATATTTGGAGTATTTTAAAATGTCTACGTGATAGTAAATTACATGCTGCTAAGAATGTAGCACACAACAGAGATGCAAAAAATTTGCTGCAGAATGCATACATTATTGTATGCTAAATTGTGTTGAAAATATCTCACTTCTATAAACAACAAAATGTCATATATCAAAGTATTTTTTCATATTCTGAACTGAAACTTGTCATAATCAAAACTGAAACTCTTTTTCATAATCAAAACTAAAGCTCTTTTTCATAATCAAAACTGAAACCAACATAATATCAGGAGAAACGTACTGCAGTTACAGATTAGAATTAGCTCCCCTAGGAGTTCATTCCTCACAGCATGTTAATAAATGCCAGCACAACATTGTTTTATGTACAACCATTGGATCAATGCTGTGCATACTGTCTTAAAATTATTTTGTGCTCACTTGAATAAAATCAGTAGGAACTGAATATTTTCTGTGGAAAAAATTTTCAGTTATTTTATTATATTTTTTTTAAAATTCTACTACAGGTAATCATGATAAAGTAAATACTGTCACTTTAGTCTATCTGCAAGACCTAAGAAGTCAACTTGGGCATGAAAGGAAATTTTGGTTTCTAGTTAGAGAAGTTATTCAACCAATTGTCTAAAAGGTTTAAAGTTCTTGGAAAATGTGCATATTGTAGATTTTCAGGGGATTATCAGTTTATGTGTAAATATTGTGGTATTTTAGATACAAAAATTACAAAATAATCCCAGTAATTCCTGGTAGATATGCCTGTAGCAAGTAGTGAATATGTTTTTGTCAAAGAGTTGCTGATGGTAAATCCATTCAAAGAACTTTTGGCAATAAAATTGTGCATTAACAAGTATTGTTTTGTAAAAAGTTAGATGTCATATATTTTTTAATAAATTATATACTAAAATGTATCAAGATTCATATGTTACACCCAGTCGTGAACAGCACTCATGTTAACCTACAAACAATATTAGTTCTTTTGCTAGTTTTTTTGTAATATTAGTGTTAAAATTTTTAAGTTCTGTAAAACTTATGTATACACATGCAGTAATGATTTTAATGTCTTTTTCTAATATGATCAAAATTGGGACATTTTTTGTACAAGGCATTTGAGCTTAAATTGATTTAGTAATGTAAGTTTTAGTTAAATGCCAGTTCCTGACTTGTGTATCGCAGTGTATGCTAGTTGAAAAGTACTATATATTGTACAAAGTAGGTAGTTCTATATTAGGTAGTACTACATGCAGTACATATTTATACTGGTTATATTGATTGGTAGATCTTCAACTTACGTTGCATTGTAATTTTCATGTTGTTTTTGCCACTGAAGCAAAAACAACATTTTGATGCATATATATTCTTATAAAATTTTTTGCTTGCTGTAAATTTTGAGGATTGATCTATTTCTTCTGAAGGGTTTTGTAGTTTAGTTCTTCTGCTAGCACATATGTAACACTAGGTTTTATATTGGAATGTAGCAATGAACAAAAAGGAAATGGAAATAAAGGCAATTATGAGCTGGTAGTTGTAACTACTGCAGACCATTAGATATTTATTTCTCTGCCTGCATCTTGTACTTTTATTTTGAATGACTAACATACCCAGTAGAGTGACAAGCCATTGTCTAAATTTCTCTTTTGCGATTTGCTCCTTAGCAGATATTTATATCTATTCCTGTTCTTGACAAATTCTTGAAGTTTTGAATAGGTACAAAACAAAAACTAAAAATTTAAAGTCAAGCAGCATGAAGTACTTTTAAATATGCAGGTGCAAGTGAAAGTGGAGGTTGTGGTGAAAATATTTACAATGATTCAATAAGAATCAGCAAAGCAATTATTGAAAATGAGGTTACAACTTTTAGGAAAATCAAACAAGGTGAAAAAATTCTACAGTTAATTCTGTCAACAGCAAATAAAATTGATTTCTTATAGTGTCAGATTATTATTGATCATTTCCTCCATATTTCTTTATCATTCATAATTTGCACTGGTAACAGAGTTTTTTTTATTAAATGGAATTGAGAGAGATAGAAACTGAGACATAAACAGGATATAACATGTAAACTTGTCAAATATTGAGTATATATATTTCATTAATAGAGATAAATTCTACTGGTGTTTAGTGCCAGTATATGCAAAGACTAAGTTTACATCACTACATGACTTGCTGAAAAGCATGGAACCAAACGGGTGCTGTAAGAAGGTTTTCAACTTTATTTTGGATAAAAAGGTTACTAATGGTAGACAGTGTTTTAATAGCAAATTCTGGAAAACAGAAAAATTTGCATAAACTATGGAAATTGTTGGAAGGATGGTGGAGACAATACAATATTATGATACATTGAGAGATACCTGAGGTGGGCAAAGTCCGATGTACAGCAGAGGGCAGGCAAACAGCAAAAGCAAAGAAAAGATATATTAAAGATACAAAAGTTTTATTAAACAGAAGAGTGAACATAAACACAAGACGGAACAAATAAACATGTTCCTGCTAGCTCCTGCGGTATACCCTCTTGAAGTGCCCTTGAAACTGTCTCTCCAGTGAATCTTGCTGCATCTTTTACTCCATAAATAAGCGTCAATTTCCATAGATAAGCTTGTGACAATTCTAGAATAATTTAACTAGTTCTGAGAAATTATCTTTAGCAGAAATAAAGCGGAGTAGTTGATACTGTAGCCAAAGAAAGCGGGATTACAAGATTGATGACTATCCTGGAATAGTATCCAAATAGTTGAAGGCAGAAATTGATGTATAATGGCAGGAGATAGAGCGGAATAGAATAATATCCAATAAGTTGAAGAGATGTTATGACTCAGAACATGTGTAGGTGGAAAATGAGTGAAGAAGTTTCCACAGAACCATAAGAAATATGACATATGGCAAATTGTGAAGTAAGTGCGTAAAGGATTCCATAAAGGATTGTGGCAAAGGTATAGACATAAAGGGTTTGGCATTAAGGCGCAATTAGGTAAAAAGGGCAAAAATCATAGAAAAGGTGTAGGCGAAATATAGGCAAACATAGACGAACATTTACGAACATAGTCGAGCGGTTATGCAGTAGCAATTTAAAGAGATAGCAGGACCGGCAAATATCCTAACAGAAATAAATACATCAGTGGCATTCGCAAAGATTTTGAATGCATAGATACTTTGGTATAATAGACAATGACTCTACATTCTAGTGATGCATATAAAGTTTGAACCCATCTCTTCTGTTTACTTGTAGAAAGACACAAATCGTAACTTAGACAAATTTTCCATTTTAAATGTATGTTACAGTGATATGATTTCTGGAAGATTTGTTGCATATCGTGTTCCCAGCAAGTGGGTTCATTTTAAATGTAGTAGTGATGATGAGGAGTTCAATGGAAGAAAAGTCATTTACTTTTTCCATTAATCCATCAGTACTTCATTTCATTAATTTTGCGTCATATTGGTCTACTTGTAACGATGTAAGGTTGACATTCATCAAATCCACAAGGGACTTTGATCATTGTAAACTGGAGGCATTTCTAGCTAGCAGTAATTTCTTCCTAACACTGAAACTGGATTGCCTATGAGGTTTCCCCATTTTCCATTTCAATATTGCTCAAACTTTGCTTGTGTTAAAGCCGAATATAAGATTGCTTATGCTGAGTTCCATTACTTGCATTAGCAACCATGTCACCATCTAGGTTAATAGATCTAACGTGACGGGTCACAGAAATCCAGCATGCAAATATAATAAAATATGTACCAATATCTATAAAAATTTTACCGATTTTTTTTCAAAAAACTTCACGAACTTTTTTCTTGTACCATTTTTCATTCAAATCCACATGGATAGCTCTTTCATTTGAACATGACTCGCTTCAATGCTTATGAAAAGTGCTCAAATAAATTATCTGATGAGAGGATGGATCTATGAACAAACGAGTGGATGAATTCGTGAACGAATGAGCGGATGGATGTGCGAACATATGTGAATGAGAATGTGAGAAATGAGCGCTTCAGTTCATGGAATGAAAGAATATTCTAATGAAATATTCGACTTTCATTCGAAAGGACCCATTTATTCGAATGAGTCTGCTTTAAACTGCATTTGCTCTAACCCACAGGAAAATCTGGATGCCCTTTAAGATTGTGACGTTCAAAGTTACCTACTTCGAATTAAGGGGTCAAAATCATATTGAGCCACTATTCTTTCGAATTCTCAAGCATATGAACAGTTGAAGTGTCTTTACCTTATCTACACTGTTTGCTCAGTTGCTCCATAGCAGCAACTTTAAGCAGTGCTGTAGCAGGTGCGTGTAAATAAATTAAAGTTACAAATGTTCTCTGAGGCGATCTGGGTACACCGATGCGTCAGTAATATTCGTGATTAAACAGTGAAAGATATCTGTGATTAAACAGTTAAAGATTTCTGGGATTATTAAGCGAAAGCTCTAAAAAATACACTAATCTCCATTTTTACATTGAAGTAAATACTACTCTACGTAAGAAAATTTTATTCTTCTGTATCTACTGTAGCATCGGAATTTGTATTAACAGCGCAATGACCAAGCATTTATCGCTCGAAGTGTCATTATTTAATGACGAATCCAATGTAGCAGCATTTGACAGGCTAACTTCTGAGCTCAGCAGCTACATAGGAAATATGAATGGATTTTGCTCTAATCTGCAAGCTATCAGTGCCAGAAGCAATTATCCCGAACAGCTGTATTGTTTTAGGGCTAAGATTATAGAAAATGCACTTTGTTACAGGAATGTACATCTTCCTGCTGTCAAAAATAGTTTGTCAAAGCTTTGGAATTTTTTGGACAATTTTGAGGTGGATATTATAACTTTTGAAAGTAACCTACAAATCATCATTGAAGACCTAGTAAGTTGCTCAGATGAGGTATCTTCGACTGCAGTAGGGCACACCAAACTCTATGTAAAACTTGTTGATCTTCAGACAGAAGCCGAAATAACAAAAAATGAAGCTGAATTATCAATGAGGTATGTTAGTTACATAATTCATTTACAGTCGGGCTCCGCAATGATCATTATTTGTGGCACAGAAATTTATTTTTAATATTCGTAGATTTTCTGATGAAGGTGTGTATAGCGTAGTTTATATCAATTGATATTTTTGGTTAATCAATGTTTGGTCGATGGTATGTTGAATTAATTGCTGAACAGATCATATTATAACTCAATTTGTAGATCCATAACAAATTTTTCTCAGCAAGTTTACTAAGCTTTACTGCCATGCAACCTTTGTGCAGAGATTTAAGATTTTAAATCCATGAAGTTTTTCCATATTATGATTAAAAATGCCAGCTTATTTCGAAACTATCCTAAGTATTCCTGGAGTCAAAATACTTGAGCCACTTTGATGCTCCTGCAGTTATAATATAACATGTTGTTGTTGCTAACTAAGCATTACTGAACTAGTACACATCAAGAGAGTGAAAGTAAGGCAGAAAAGAAAGCAGCAGAATGTAAAGAATATGCTGGAATAGCAGAGAGTGTTGGAACGCATTTTGCTTCACTAGGCACAAAACTTCTTCATCATCAGTGTTCGAATGGCACTTCATACTTTGGCATTGCTGTCATAGCTACTTCAGCTCTTATTACTGGAGCTACTATTTACTTTAGAGCTTCCTATCTTAATCAAGCTGTAAGTGAAAATTATTTTTTGGAAAAATAATATATTTTTATAGTAAATTTTTCTTACCATCTTTCTATATATTTTGAATTAATTATATTTTCATCGATGAAAAACGGCAATAAGAAGAATACGAGCATATTTAAGTCATTCAACTAATTGCAATCACTGTTGTTTTAAAGTAATTTATTAAATCTATCAAATACGTATTTCCTTGAAGCATTAAAACAAAAATGTAATTAATGAATATTTATGCACTTGTACAACTATGTTATATAGATGTATTTTAAATAATAAACTTTAAATATCACTCTTGCAAATATAAATATTACGTTAAACAGATTTAGAGCACAGGAAAATAATATATTATTGTTGGATAATATTTCGGAGTTGATTCATTCGATGAAGTACACATTGACTTTATCCTAGGCTGTTGGTATAGTGATATGTTTCATTTGATGCAATTTAGACGTGTTGTCTAATTTTCACTTTTTACAATACATGCATAGTACTTAATTATATAATGTATTATTTTATTTGTTCATACATCGAAATAAATGAAAAATATATTTTGAATGTTTACTTTCCTCACGAGCGGAAATCCACAAGTTATTTACCCTTTTCTTGGTAAGATTTTATGGTCTTTTTCACTTCATACATAATATTGATTTTAACCTGTATAAATATAAATTCCAATTCAGCGCCTGAATTGAAGTTCAAAACATATATGTTGCTTTGGTTATATGGCTAGCTAGTCAAAAATGTACTGTGTAGAAAACATAAATAAAATAGCTTTATTCCATCCAATCTTGCCTAACAAAATCCTAACTCTATGAAATGCATATATTTATTTGGCACATTCAGAGTTTATTCAATCGATTTTTAATACCTCCACTGGCTTTGAGTCAGAAGCAAATTATTTGCATGTTCAAAAAATTCATATTTTCAATTCTATGACAATAATTGAACTATAGGCTAGATCTGAAAAGGAAGAAATTGCATCGCGCCTTATGAAAGAAGATACTTTGAAAGTGTGCAATGAACTTAATGGAGCTACTGGGAATAGTATTAATAATCTCTGCCAGATTATTCTGTCTTTTTCAACCTACTTGAATATTGTTAGTTCAAATACTAAACAGATTCTAGAAAGCGCGCAGCGTTCTAATTGTGACCATAGAAGGCTAAGGCTTGAGCATGCAAAGATACTACCCCAAGCAAAGGCTCTTGCTGCCCTCTGTAGAGAATTTATGGGAATTGAGCCTATTGTGCAAACAAGACTTAAGTTTCTTGATACATTTCATTAAACCGTTAAACGATTCATGTGACATAATGCAAGGAAAATGTGGTGTTATTGTGATAAGGTGCTCATTAAAGAGAATTATTTTTTTAAAAATTTTTCTTATAAAAATAAAATAAATTCCGAAATGAACTTGTAGCCCTTACCCTTTTCATTGATATTTCGGCAGATATAGTTTGTTTCCGTAGGTCCAAATATGCCATGCAATTTCTTAACTCATTCGATAACAAATTTTATCTTAGAAATACGTATACAGATGTAATCATCTCTTATTCTTACCCTACCAGAGCCTACTTCATTTGCACGACTTATCATGTTTATGAAACTTGAGCCACATTCGCCTTCCACAAATATTTTTCGATGATTTTCGTAAAACATAAAAATTACATCATGAATTATAAAAAAAATTGCTAGTATTTTGTTTCTGGTGATCAGTTTTTAAACAAGGGTGCAAATTATTATTATCATCATTTGCGGATTATTTCATATAATTCTGGACAAATCCAAATCTGAATTCTGGATTCATTTTATAAAGAATGGACAGATCCAAAATAAAAATCGGATATGTCTAGAAAGTATGGACATATTTACATCTGGATCCAAAATTTGGATTTGAAAAGAGGAAAATGTAAAAATATATAAACTAAGTAGAGAATGGAAAATTATGCAAAAGCAGTGATTCAATCCTAAGTGTAATACCAAGATTCATTGTAAATATATGGGTAGGTCCAAATCGGATTTTCTGTTAAATTTGGATGAAATCAAATTCAAATCCAGAATTTATTCAATCAGAAACAAAAAATCTGATTCTGAACCTGGAAAAAGACATGAGGTTGAAATAATGATTTTTTTTCTCAGCAAGATTCATGCAATGCTCAGGAAAAAGTCAAATTTGTAGCAAATTTAAATACTGAAAAATATCAGTCCCAACCCAGTTTGATCCGATTCGGCAAAAATACCTGCTAAAAAAATTCATTACATTCAGAGGTCTGCATCGCAGTCTTGCCTAGGATTCATACTCGAGTTGATTCATTCGGATTCTGTATCTGATTTGGGATGAGAATTGGCAAATCAAATTAGGGCTGAATCAATTAGATAGAGTAAAACTTTTGTGTACAATGCCATCCTTCATGCAACCTAAAATATATGACCATTAAAACAACTCCTTAATGAACCGGTATTTGCTCAGTGATGTCATTTTTGTTGGGTGACAAAAAAATACTTATCTTGATTTTGAGATCATATTCTTTTCGGATAGAAACATTTTGATTGGCTTAAATATGATGATGCCACCAAACGAATGTTAAATTGTTGAGGTGTCTAACCACAGACCGTGCAATGCTGACAGAAGAATTATAAAATAATGGACTTTAAATGATAATAAACATCAAATTTCGTAGGGGAAGGTTAAATCTGATGTAAAGTTAACTGGGGTTTTGGAATCATCAGGAAACATTGTTGATTTCAATTTCAAAAAAATGCCACATAATTACTGATGGAAGTGAAATATTGAAATTAAAGCTGGTATTTGCTGAAAAGATAAGATTAAAGATAAAAAAGCCTTGATGTTGCTTGTGAGTTGAAAGATTTATTCTAAGTTGCTAGTTATTCAATGCAACATAGCAACTTTGTTAAAACGAAAAAGTGCTGTGCATTTTTTTCAAGTCTATCTAATCATTTGAAATGATTCATTGAATATGATTGTGCCAGTTTGGCTGTACTAGAAAAAATTAGTGGTTTGCATAACAGATTTTATGTTTGAACTCAGTCCAATTAGTTGCCAAAAAATTTTTAGGAAAAATTTTAAAATGTTCATCATTTTGTATGATAGTTTTAGAGTACTCAATGCTTTCAAGTACATAGTAAAAAACGACTTGGGTTTTCTGAACTATTTTTGTCTTTCAAATACTTGTAGGCAAATAAATGAGTACTATTCAGATTTTCCTTTTGCTGAACATTGTACCATTGTAGTTAGATATGTGGATAAAGTTATATTTTCTCATTGAGACTCTTAAATGCTTCACATTTAAGACTATGCAACACAATTGAAAGTTAAGCTGGCATGGAAAATTTTACCAGGGAAAAGATCAATGTTGTAGCACCTTGCTTATTACTAATTTGTTATACTTCTGCCATATCCTTGAACTTTCTTATGCTGACACTTGTATAGAAACTTTTAAATGCCAACTCAGTTAGTATTAAGCGACAACCTTTATGTTTGAAGTTCCAAAAAAAGAACTTTCACTCTTCAAATGATGCTGCTTGCACCGCCATTGTCAGAACTATAACTTCAAGACGAATGAAAAAGGATGAACAAAATAACCTCAAAGGTAGGAATAATTCTAAGATGTTTATGCCTATCAATGATTTAAAGTGTACTGTCTTTTTCTACTTCCAGGGTAATGGAGTTTTTAAGGCATTATTTGCTGTTGTCTCATACATTTTTAATTCATTTTAGCCATGAATTGAGCAGCAGTTGAATTAATTTAAATGTAACACTGTTAAAAAGGGACGAACTCATTAAGATATCCATACTTGATCTGGTATATTAAATTCTTTTGTGAAACAACAGTCACTTTTTTGTTAACTATTCTGGTTTTTATTAATATGAAATTCTTTAATTTTTTCCACATTTTTTGATTTTACCTTTTGAAAATTGCATTGAAAAATTCACGAGTAGGCAATGAAATCCAGATGCATTGTAAATATGCACTCTATACCAATGCAAATAAGTTCATTCAAGTGAGTCTTGAATTCCCTGATTCATGTTCACCATCAAATACTGTTTCGATTCCATTATGACTCATTTGCGATTTAGAATCCCATCGTTTTTATGTGAAGGCCGATTGTGCAAATGTGTACATTCTCTTACCAAAATGAACAAAAAAATACTCTAGAAAATTTAAATTTTGCGGATCACATAAAAAATTAGGAATAAAGAAATTATCAACTTTTTACCATTCCATTGCTGATTTTTAGAAGGCGACGATGGCATCCTCTTTAGCACGAAATTCCGTGTTTAAAATTAACAGTAAGAATGCTCTAAGGGTAAGTAAACTTTGTGTTGAAATCTTTCGTGGTTCAGATTTTCGTTCAGCTTTCATTGGAATCTCATTGTTGTTAGAAACTTTTAAATCTGCTGAAGACATTAATAATCTGAACAAAAACTATTTCATTTTTTCTATCTTTGAATTCAAGAGTGATTAATTAGCTTATCGTTGCATATCGAAGTTAAGTTTTTAGAAATCTGAGATTCAGACAAAGTGTGAAGAGAGTATATAGGAAAGTGCGCCTTATTTAAAAATAACAGAGCTTTATGTGCTGTTTAAAAATAATCGCTAACGTGCTGCTCGAAGCACTCGAAGATTTTTGTTTCACTTCTTAATATCATGTGTTTATATGATATGATAATCTGGGCTAAATTTTGTAATAGTGCAGTTTTCTTTCTATCGCTCTAAAATTTACAAATCTCAATACATCCATAGGATTCCTTGCAGAAACTAGCCGCCAGTAGTCTTTCTTCAGTTGAACATTCTTACCCTGAGCCGATTCTTCGCGCTCCGGAAACTAATGTAAGTGGTTAAAACCTTTCGTAAAGAGTCACAATTTCTTTTCCATATTTGATCTTAGCTCGCTAGTGAATTCTAATAAAGTTTCTACGTTCGGATATTTCCTAATCTCCGTACAGTTGAAATTTTCATATATGACCTGACTTTTTCCGGAAACATTGCAGAAAATTTGGACCACCGACTAATTTTTCAACTATCGTAAAATATTTTTTTATGCATTTCACAATAGAACAAGTTTAGAGTATTTTAATTATACCATAATCATATTTAGGCATGAATTCGTTCGATCATGTCTTTATCAGCGGAAAGGTCGCCAATTTTATTTTTGATTCATTGTGCCCTGTAGCTGTGCATCTTCCAACACTTCATAATATAATTAAAATGCATGATTCTAATTCTTTTTGTTAACGATAAGTCAGTCTAGTAATCATTTTTGTAAATTCAGTATTATTTAGAAAAATATTTTCTTAAAAGTTCATAATTTTTACATTTTTTTACCTGCACATTATTTTTACAATGAAGTGCTCCGCATTTACAAATCTGATGAAAATAGAAATATGCTGTCTGTACATATGCTTATTCTTGCTGCACTGTAACGTACATAATCAAAAAATAGTAATAATTTTCTTATAATGTGTCTAAGAAATAATGTGTTGTTAGTATATGTACATTTATACCATGTAAACACTAGATATCAAAGTAGTTGATATTTCTCATTCTGGATAGATAACTCGATTGAGCAATGGTGTACGCGTTGCTTCTGAATCCCGTGGGGGCGAGTTGGCCAGTTTAAGCATCGCTATTGAGGCTGGAAGCCGCCTTGAGTCAGAGAGTTCTAATGGCACTACTTCTCTCATTAAGACTTTAGCGTATTCCGGCCAATTGAAGGAGGTAAGTTCTTTAAAACCTTTATTGCTTTATTAGTTTTTAATGCATATATATATATAATAAATTAAGTCTATTCTATTTTTCTTAGTTGCACTGACCACATATGTGCTAATTTCACATGATTTGGTTTATAGTTATTTGTGGTAATGTATGAAATTGTGCAGCAATAAACATTTAAATCCTTACATAAATTACATGTTTGAGAAACTGCATGTTGCTCTTAATCTGTCTTGCTCGAATCGAGATTTTCAGGGGTTTGTATGAAAAACTCGCATGTATGCATGGCAAAATATTGTTTGTGGAATAATTTTTTAAATTATTTCATTATGAACTCAATAACTAGGTGTGTAAATTGGGTACCTTGATTACTGCCCTGGAAAGAATATATATATATACCATGATCAGTTTTCTCATATTTATTTGTATTTATACAGAATACTAGCATATTATCTAATCAAGTACATTGGTATGGTTAAGGATATGGTCCAAGAACTAATATATGTTGATGGATGATTGTGAACTTTAATCTGTGATATCATAAATTGCTCAATTTCAAACTCATTTTTCGAAACTCTTATGTATGAGATGTCTTGAGAGTGATATCGACCTGTTGTCATATATTCTAATCAGAATTATAAAGTACTTACCAGGGTTTTCCAGGGAGCACATGCGCACATACAAATATACATGCGTGCATGTAAAGCTTAAATTATTTGAACATTTCAGATTGCAGCGCTAGGAGGAATGTTTGGTGCTGAAGCTGGTAGAGAATCAATTCGATTTAATGCTACTGTGCATGCCAAAGATGTGAAAAAGGCAATGGAGATTCTTTCGAAAGCAGCGACAGTCGCGAACTGTACCCCTGATTCTGTTGGCTATGCAAAAGGAAAGGTACTCTGCGAAATTGAAGGTAATATACTAACACGTACCACGAATTGCACCAAATGCAGCTTCATAGCGTTGCTTCCAAATGATACGACACCATTGTACTGCAAAAAAAACGTTAACTTTTTCTCGAAGGTGCTGTATTTCGATATAGCACTGTAGAGCTATTGCTATAGGAGTCTTGTATTCAAAATTAAGATACAAGTATATATATATTGGGTGTGTTTTTGCTGTTTGACTTGATGTTTAGGAAACTGAATTTTTGGGAAAATTTGAATGTAATAGTATTGTTCTATACATTTTTGTTCAGAATTTTTTTGTAACTACCCCAATAATAGATTCAAATGTTTTCAACGTCTATGTCGATCCTAATATGATTTTTTACGAATATTTTTTCAGATCTGACCTGTAATTTTTGAAAATATTCTATCATATCATATTGTTTTGCTTCTATAATATACTTCTACGTATGTACATTTTTTCAATGTAATATGTTTATATAATGTTCCAAGAACTGTATTTATATTCATGAATATTTTACAATTTGATGCATCTTTACTGTGTTAAAAATTGTGCGCATTGATTTGTCACGAAAATTGACCTAAATTTGGAATGTTTGAAGTGGTTTGTCTATTGGTTTATACAAATGTGTAAAATTATATTCCAACTTATGTTTTGCAAGTTATGCGTATTGATGTGCTGTAAATTTTGATTAAAAGTCATTTATTTTCAGTTGTTAATTTAAAGTATATATATTTTGGGAATATTTTAAGGGGCTCGTTTGAGGCCCGAAGAGTACCTAATGGACCATCTTCACGATGCTGCATTCTTGGGTTCATCTATGGGTCTTCCACTTTTGGGAACCCCGACATCTGTCAACTCAATTTCGGAAAGTAACATTTCTGATTTTGTATCTCGTCATTTTATTGGATCGCGCTTTGTAGTTGCAGCAGCAGGTATGTCTTATATGTGCCTTTTCTTACTTGCCTTTATGTTCTTCGACTGAAATTTGTGCACATTTTGCCTCTTTTTTAACTGTTAAAAAGCTCTTCATTAGAAATTTGCTTGTTTTTTATTTCTCTTTTAGCCTTTCGTTGAGTTTTCATTTGAACAACTACTGAAATAATGTAGGATTTTGTTCTCAAATCTTAGTTCAAAATAGTTTCTCGACCTTTTCAGCAGCTCTTATATTTCTAATCAACAACAAAGAAAGAATAATGAATTGCAAAGGAGTGTTAATGTACTTTTCCTCATTCTTTCATCCTTTATTATTGACACTTTTCATCACAAGTAGTTCAACTTCTGCTCATCATCATATTGAATCGGTGAAATAATATATATAGCTTTTATTTATTACCTTGATGGATGCATTTTTGTCTAGTACTTGAAAAGGAAAATTTTAAACTTGGTAAATGTCCTGTATTTGAAAAATAGGTTACTAATATTATTTCATTTGGGTTTTATTATACAAAATCATTAGGTGCTGTCGATCATGCAACTATCGCCGAAACTGCGGAAAGTTTTTTAGGGAGTGTTTCACCCCCTAAGGTAGGGGAGATTGATTCACCAATGGAAGAGTGTCCATTCATTGGTAGCGACAAACGTATAAGGTGCGTACATACCTAGAAAATATGCAATCTTATAGTCACAGATGCAAATATGCATGTTCTTCTCTTTCGTCCATAGTAAAGTTTATACATTTTACACAGTAAAAGTATATTCCTTTAGGCTCTTAAGCACCATGTACATGCATACTTAAATGTAAGTAGACTTTTTAAAGGGTATATGGTGATTCATATGGTTTCAATTATACTCCACGATAAGTCTTGATTTGATGATGAGAATTAATTAAAACTTTTGTTAATTCTTATTTTTAGAACTTTTCATAACAAGTGAATTAATTTCATGTCTTATTGCACGTGGATTCGGTCGAGAATGGGTCTTAAGTAGGCTGCAAGATACAAATTAGTATTAACACCTTTTTTACGGAATTTCCTTCATTTATAACTTAATTTTGTTGAATTTGCTAGGATTAGTGCCATTCACACAATTCTCTGAAAGTAAAAAATCTACTATTTTAGCTGTAATGATATAGTATATATGCACTCTACAAGGTAATTCATGTTGTTTATTGGGGAGCATGAAGATGTTTTTTGCTATATGTTTAAGATTAAATCTGTTAAAAAACATGGATTGTTTTTTTGTGACCTAATTAGGTATGATAATAAGCCTTTGGCTCATATAGCACTGGCTTTTAAGGGGGCCTCATCTGGCTCCGAGTATGCCTTGCCCCTTCAACTTATTACTAGTATCATGGGAAAATGGGACCGCCGAGCTGGGCTCGATATCGATACAGGTGCTTTCAATTGTTTTAGAATGTATCTTAAATGTTTAGAAAATTCTTTTTCGCGCCGGTGTTTCCTTGGTGATGTCTTTTTTAAAGTTGAAGCAAGAATTTTTAGTAAGTAGAGTGCCTGTCCTTGCTTCATTCTGGTCTCCCTGGGGTATCTCCTTTGTTAAAAATGTGAAATACACTGTTGAGTTATATACTTTATCTAACTTAAGCTTTAATAGAGGAGAAAAATAGTTCCTTTTGTTGCGTTAAAATTTTGAAAGGCTTGAAGCAATGCAGTTAATATGGAAAATTCTTATGGCCCATCTAAGTCTTTTATAATAAAGATTCTCTTGAAATAGACGATTTTGTGATTAGCTTGGAGACAATGGCATCACCATAGATATTCCAATTCGTTAATCTTACCTTGATTCTTTCTTTTACTTCTAGTATTTTCATTGTATATTCAACATGTACAAAATTCTTGAAATTGAGAATGTTCTAGAATGTTTGTATGTTTTACTAGTTGCATACTCCTTTTTATGTACTAGGAATATTTTCTAGCTTTTCTGTTGCTGCGCACATCAAGCCAATTAAAATAAACCTACGATTTTTTTTTACTTTTCATTTTTTAGTAATTTTCTAAATTGCAGTGAAAGATCACAGAATATGGAAACGGTAATTAAATAATATTATGCAATAAATTTGTTTCAATGAGACTTCCTCTTTATTAGCCGATAAATTTTCAGTAAAGGAAATTTTGGATGTAACGAATGCGTTGGGACACAGTATAAATTTGTTACATCTAAAAATTTGAAGCTACACTTGGTACCTTTACATTTATTAGTTATGAGTGAAAATTCCTTATATATAATGTTTATAGTATAGTGGCAGCATTTCCTTTTTGGACACTGTCTTTGACATTGTTTTATAGTTTTGGGATATTTAGATTTTTTGTGCAATTTTTTCATTTTTCGTGTAGCATCTCGATGGCATCTGGCTCTTGCGGAGCATGATATTGCAAATCAAGCTGAGGTTTACAGCATTGGATATAAGGATACCGGTATAATGGGCTTTACAGGGGTATCAAAAGATATTTCACTGGACAATTTCATGTGGTTTTCGTTGGAGAGCATGGTTCGAATGTGCCATAAAGTTACGGATGAGGAGGTAAAAATATGAAGTATTTACCCATTTCGGTAGATAGTGTTGGTGAGGAATCGAATCCCATAAAGGATGGCGTCTAACAATATCATAAAGAAAGAAGAAAATAGCATAAAATTTAGGACTAAAACAAGCAGCTTTTTCGCCAAATAAAAATATCTATAAATTTTTAAAAAATCAAGTATTGTTAATTAATGAATTTGGTGAACATGTACATAATGGATATAACAAACTTTCAAGTATAAAAATAAAGGAGAAAGTCCCAATATATCTAGTTAGCTTCAGAATTTCGAAACAGCGAATCAACTCGGTGATTCCGAAAAATCTGTTATATCTGAAGTTTACTGTATTTTCGCTGAAATGTGCAGCTGCATTTTTAGACTGGAGAGATAAAAATTTGTTCTAGAGCAATGATGATTGACAATTGAGTGTTAATTTTTATGGTGAACTTGACCTAAATTGAAAGGTATGTGTTTCAAACAGCGTGAGAGTGGATCATATTTTACCACTGCCATGCACGTAATGTTTGCGATTTGATATAGCTGAATGTCTGAGCCGAGCAGTTCATGCATAAATGTTTATAAAAATGCAGCTTGGTGCATGCGCAGTTTCTCTTGAGAAGCACCTTAATGAACCAGAGTTTGTAACTCAGCTATGTCAATTCATTGCAACCTATTGTGAGATATTCAAAATTTTGAAGATAGCATCACGTGAAAATCCGTCTCAGTTTGAAATTAATATCTCTATGTATGCAACGCTGCATGAACCTGCTATCACCCAGCTGGACAGTTTTTACCATAGTAGTGATCTACTTTTGCTTAATTTGAAAAATTTGAATTTGTGTGTATTGTCTTGTAGGTTCTGCGTGGCAAAATTGCACTGAAAACGAAGCTCATGCTAGAGACTAGCCTCCCGCAAGGAGCCTGTTCGGAAATCAGCAACCAGGTGATGAATTTCGGCCGTCGCATACATCCTGCTGAGCTCTTCGCTCGCATTGACGCCATTTCCACTGCTGACGTTCGAGCCACTGCTTTTCGATTTATACACGATCAAGTACGTTGTTTTAAAAAATAATTTTATAGAAATGTTTCTATGAAACTGCTTAATCTTTGACCAATTATATTTCTTTACTTCACTCAGTTTGAATTTGATTGGAACTTTTCTGTGGTTCATCTTGCT
The DNA here is from genome assembly GCA_032358265.1 of Vaucheria bursata. NCBI lineage: Eukaryota > Xanthophyceae > Vaucheriales > Vaucheriaceae > Vaucheria > Vaucheria bursata. The sequence continues at coordinate 101,154 of JAULBW010038686.1, read as the reverse complement.
GAAGCTGAACATGAAATTGCCCTATTTTAAGACTTAAATACAGTAAATAAAATTTTCAAAAAGTTCTAATTTAATATTACAAAATTTTAGATAAAAATTGCATATAGTGGCTGACCTAATTAAAATTCATAACTTTCTACTAAACACTCTGGCAATCATTGTATCAGTTTTTTGAGTTTGGATTAAAGGCTATATTTTTATTTACTGTTTGTGTACCTATTGGCTTGTGTTTGATTGCATTGATTTTGTTTGGGTCAGTTGTAACCTAGTTGACGATGTTAGAGATGATGAAATCAAGTAGATTCACATGAATAACTTTTTTGTATTGAAAAGGCAGCCTGAATTATTTCCCCCCTCCCCTAATGTATAACCTTTGACTTTAGCTGAACTGCCCAAATCAAGTTAGAATCGTTTATCACAATTATTCTATTCGAACATGAGTAGAAAGGGTATGCAATATTGAGGGGGGGGGACATCTAAGGCTAGTGCGCTGTGAATCATATTATGGTTGGTGCAATATTCAAACTAAATTTTCAATCTGAATATTTTTTATAACTTTCTACTACTTATCATATATTAGGATCATGCCCTATCTGCGGTCGGCCCTATTTATGAGCTTCCAGACTACAACTGGATTAGGCGCAGATCTTACTGGCTGCGTTATTAGGGCCGTATATTGCTATTCTGGACTGGTCGAGCCAGATTGGTCTCTGTTCAGACAAAAGACAAGCCATGATGTTACATTAGCCTATGTTATTTATGTTTCAATATTTGCCTAAATTTAAATAATGCCATAGTAATAAATAATTTCAAAGATGAAATTTATTTTTCGGATGAAGTCACCTCGAATCGACATCATTTTATGATAAAAATTCTAGATTTTGACACCATTAGCCCTTATAGCTGTGGTGCCAGTAAGGGCCTACTTTTCATATTGGTTTCAATGTCGCTTCTTTCTCGGTTCAAACAATGCAAATTTTTTTAGATATTGCATCTGTTTTGGCCTTTCCTATTAAATTTTATTACATAGCAATGGTTAATATCAGGGCCACTGGTGAGCTGTGAGAGAATCTATCTTTATATTTTATAAATGACTGTAAGATTTGAATCAAGCTAATAAGAATCTTCCGAGCCTCATCCCAATCTTAAAGTTACTAGCCAATCTGTAACATAACATGACCATTTACACTGCCCAAGTCAAAGTAATTGTACTTGCGATGCCAGTTATTGAATTTTCATGAATCACAATTTTAACGGGACTTCAATGCAATTTTTTCCGAACAGAGAAAGATGCAATATATATAGCATTTCTGGATTCTGCAAGCGAATAATTTTATATGCTGAGATACATGATGGAATATCATACTAAAGATGTCCCTTGTAAGAATTGAAATAATTTATGAGGGTAGCTACCTCAATGTTGGATTAATGCAAATTTATTATTTTATGGCGGTTTTCCATGAATCAATTCAAGCACAGGATATTTCTGCTTACACTTTTCAATGTTATTTCGATATTAGAGGTTGAAGGTGCAGTTCATTGAATTTCTAGCATTTTTTAGTCTTCTGGAAGTGACATACAGGACTGAAAATACTCGTGATTTCACTGTTTCACATTATTCTGAAAATGAAGAATCAATTTTGCACATTTCATGCGTATTATATTTTTTCTAAACACACAGTCTAAATTCTTTCATATACATGTAAAGATGGGATTTGATAACTGAATGCATTATTTGTAAGGATGGGATTTGATAACTGAATGCATTATTTGTAAAATTACAAAAATAATACTTCTTAAAATAGCTAGGTGAACTTCAATATTATAAAAGAAGTTGCTGAAATATAATTTGAAGAAGAAACCCTCTATCTGGGCATTACAGCAGGTTGCAGAATATAACAATCATTTGAGATTCCATGCGGTAAAACACCAACAGATTTTTTAGTTGTATTTTATGGAACCTTTAGTTGAGTTGCATGCATTTAGCCTACAGAGGCCAGAATATTACTGTAGAACTCATCAAAAGACACAGATAAATATGATTTGTTTTAAGCTAATGACCCGTTAGGATTGCTACATTCATTGATGACTGAAGGCACTTCTATTCTATTATTGTTGGAAGTCGATTTTAGTTGGCTATCAATATATTTGTTATATTCAAAGTGATTGGAATTCTCATTTCCAATCATGCAGGTTTAGTTTCTTGAGTTCTTACCTTATACCAAGAAATATATGATAATTTTATAAAGCTTTTGTCTTGCCTTATTATTCTCTTTTGTAATCAATTGCCGCTTGCTTAATTACTAAGTTGACAAGAAGTTCTAACATAACATAATACTTTACATTCATTTTGTTCATAGCTATAAAAAGAGCTCAGTAAAACTTTGTCAAAATCATATTCCAGCATCAATTTTTTATTGAATACATAACTATTCAGCAACATTCATAAAACAAACCCCCACTTTTTTTAGCAGCTGGAATTTGCATTTTTGTAAGTTAAGCATTTGGTCTTATAAGATTAGTATTTTAGCAATGAATTTGGCATATAATCCCACATTTGCTAATGGTGTGCATGTTTTCACTAAAAAGTAGTTGTAAATGCTAAATAATTTCTTCCATTCTGTCTGTATGAATGGTTAACAATTCATAATTTCTATGATTCAAAATGGTTGAATGATTCATCATATTAATATAGTAGCATAGGTGTTTTGAAATGATCAACAAGCAAAAATTGTAAGCTGTAGAGATTGAAAGTAGAAAAGTGTGAGCTCAACACCAGCATAATGCTACAGTGAATTACTTAACCCACAATATTCTGCATCCCAACCGATCTATTAATATCATATTTTCATATATTACTAATTCTTTCCTATAACTTACAGACTGCCATTAATAACTATAAAATGTGAGACATCCTACATTGCGCTCTATTGTACCAATTAGTGGTCAAGAATTCAATTTAATAATGTATCACGAATTACGAGCTGCCCAGAAAAATTAAGATTTCAAATTGGGAAGTATAACTGTTCCATATTGAATTTATGCTTAATTTTACATCGTATAGTTCACAATAGGTAATTTTGCATACCTTAAAAACAATTTTTTAAATTTTTAATAAAGCTTTAAATGATTAAATTTTCGTTCAAAAATCATTTTAAGATGCCTGCCAGTTAATTGAAATAAAGACGGCAACACAAAAATGCATGTTTTTCCATTACCGAGAGAACAACATTTTTTCCTTAAATTTATCTAGCTAAAAATACACTGAGGTATGAAAGATTCCAGATGTCACAAATTGAGTGTCAAAAACATAAATTGCTCATTATCATTGGTTGAAATTCAAACTTATAATTTCCAATCTATATCCATTTTCGCAACCTTTCCAAATTGCTTCACAGAAAACTTATGAACAACAGTTTGTAGATCCGAACAATGTGACATTGCTTTGCACATGTCTTCTAGGCACATATAAAGGTCTTCTTCTCTGTATGATGTATATTTTAATAACGTCGGGGACCAAGCATTTCGGCCTAACTCGCGGCGAGCAAGAAAAATCGCAGCCGAAGCAATTACACTGGGCAAGTACTTCGAAATGATGTCCCATTCTTGCAGCATACTTTCAGAGATGAAACAACTAAGTTGGACAATGCGTCGATCTGCATGAGCAGCTTTTAAGTAGCGTAAGAGAAAGCAATATGGCGTCGGAACAGTCACAAAATATTGTAATGCACCTAGAACTTTTGTTTCCATTTGAAGTAACTGGTCTTTGGTGTATGCCCGGTCGGTCATATAGACGTAGTCACGTGGATCAGGAGGGTAAATTTCTTCATATTTTGCAGCGATCATCAATGATGCAACACCGACAAGTTGAAATTCGGAACGAACTATCGCAGCCTTTTCGAGGTACTTGTTCATAATATATATGCTTAGGTAAAGGGTGTCGGGAACGAGTTTAAATCGTAGATGGACTTCTACAAGCCAATCAACGAGTATAGCATACATACGCGTGTTGATATGGGGTTGGTCGGACATTGCAACTAAGGACAGCTTGGTTTCTAATTCAATCTTGCGTAAGTTGCTATATAAGTCGTCGACGTACTCCGTCACCGCAAGAGGTTCATCTACATCTCGCTCATCAATATCATTAGCAACACGAAGCAGTGGGGCAGTAGCAACAGATGTGACTTTCGGAGGAATACTCTCACGCTCAATATCCATCGACGCTTCATCCGTTCTAGGTTGTAACAGTTTTACGCGGGAAGACGTTTCTATTACACGAGCACCATTGCTCTTCACAAAATTTATCTTTTGATCATTATCAGCAGTAAATTGATTCGAGTTATTTGTTATATCGCCGAACACTGGCAGCCCTTTGAAGGCGACTGCTCCGGAAGGTTTAGCTACATTTCTCGCGTTTTCATCTTTATCATCCTTCCGCTTCTTCTGACTCAGCATTATAATTTAATATAATATAACTTCAATTCTACGAATTCCAATGACTTCTCCGAAAAAGAATGGAGAGTTTGCCGATTAAAGATTACGTGATCATATATAAAATCTGCAACTGCTAACGTCAAAATCAATTTTGGCAGTTAGATCATTTTATAAATGAAAATGTAATATGGCCGAGTAAACTCACTTGAATCGACTGAAAACGGCGCTATGCGTAAATTTAAGTTGACTGCCTACAAAACGCCATGACGCATTCTCAATAGAATCCAAGAATATCAGTTAGTTAAAATGATACCTAGAATACTTTCTACTGGCAGGGCTACCTTAGAATTCACATTTTTGAACATTTCGTCATATAATATTTCATAGTGCAAGTAATGTACCATTTTTCAAGTCAATAAATAAGAATAATTCTGTCACAGCACTTACATAAACAAATAAAAAATATTAAAACACATGGAAAATTACTGTTATCTTCTTCTGTAATATTCAAACTAACTTGAGTCTAAAAAATTTATTTTTCATACATTTCAGCTGATCTTAAAATTTTTTTGTACAAGTATAGTTATCTACAATAGAAAATATCATAAGTTTATTTTTTCATTCAGCACATCCGATATTATTTCAGCAGTAAAAAAAGTCATTTTTATACAAAAATATTTATACTTGAGATAATTTAAAATTGACCTTGAAGTGGTATAAATTGAGTTTTTAACAGTAAGTTTCAAACCAAAACTTTACATACTTTAAACTGCACAAGAAAAAAATTGAACCGAATTATTGTAGTCGCTAATCATCTTGACATGAACAAGTAAATATACAGCTTCTGAGCAATAACTTTGCAATTCCAAATCAATAAATTTGGGTGCCCTTTTGTACCATGGTAATATTTTAATCGGTGGATATGTTTACTTTTTTTCTTTTAATCATGTTGGAATATTATTTGTATGAGCAAAACAAAAAGTCTTTGATGAAATCCTAGCTAAGGTGGTACTTTGCTGGAATAAATTTTATGATACACTACATTTGATCTGTGACCTAAACTGTATGGAGTACACCAAAATTGGTTGGACCAATAGGATTGTAGAAATCAATGAGTGGCCATCAGAATCTGATATATAGCTATTTTCACATCTTAATATCACTTCTCTCTTTTCTGCCTATAGCCCTTTTCTGTTTTATGGGACTTAATTTTACAGTTTTATTGAACATTGAATCCAAAATTTTCTCTGGCTGACCAAATAGTCTCAGTTGTAGATAGCTCTATTTAAGTACTTGAGAAACTAACACTTTTAGAGTTTAAGCATTACATGACAGAAAAAGACAATGCAAGGAAAAATGCTGCTGCTGAAGGTTTTAGTCTATACATTTCCTATTGCTTAAAAATACTGTTTTGATTGCATAACATCAGCACGGATACTTTGTACCAAATATTTTATCTACCTAGGTTTTGAATTTAATTCAAGTACACATTCATTGCTTTATAGGCAATTCAATACTTGTGCAGTAGTATTTTTCTTCATCAAAAAAGCAGCTACTTGTCCCTTTTTAACACAATTAAAAAAATCTGCTAATGGCGCATTTTAATGTAATAGAATACTTGATTGCACTGCATTTGAAACTCCAGTTATATAATCAAAGTCCATAATATTTGACAGAAAATACTGGAATCATTTCACGGGCATATATCAAAGTAAGAAGTCATTCCTTCCTTTTCAATTTTTACAGTCATCTCCTAAATTTATTGCTAGAAATAAAAACAACACTTTGTGGCATATTATGCATGCATCCTCAGACCATTAAAATATGAAAAGAAATTGTTCTCAAATAAAAGCTCATATTGCACAAAAATACTATGATATCATCAAATCTTTCCACTTTTGGCCATTGGCATAATACTGCGGCGTGTGGCCTATGCAATCTCTAATTGAAATATCACTTTTGCATTTAACAAGGGTTTTGGCCGTACCAAAATAACCATGCATTACTGCTAAATGTAATGGAGTACAACCCATATTATCCACTGCATTTATATTGACTAGAGAGCTAATTAGCACACGAACAACAGATTCTTGTCCGGCTAGAGCTGCGATGTGTAAGGCTGTTCGGCCGAAATTGTTGATTACTTCAGCTTTAGCCCCTTGCTCGAGAAGCCATCTGACGAAACATACTTGTCCGTAAGATGAAGCTTTGAATCATAAAAGGAATCTATTGTAGTTTTCAAATATTGAGAGCAAAGATACAATATCCATTCATTCCCATAGTGGATACATTCACTTGTACATTACCATACTTAGTTTTTAATCACATCTACATCAACAAATGTATGGTGACATTGAATAGCAATATGGAATTATTTAAAATGGTAGGCAGGTATACATAAATTTGGTGAGGATTCCAAAAATATGCACCCAATTCAAATTCAACGACGCTCTTATGAATTGCAATAATTTGCAAATTTTGAATTTGTTCTGTATTTCATCTATAGACTACATATTACTTGTGTGAACTATACATTCATACTTGAGTATATGAATGAACGGAAAAGAAGGCCAGTTCCTGCATTTAAAACTAGTAATATTTTTTAAAAATGGATGCCCACATTATGCAAATCATGCTTACAAATAAGATAAAGTCTGAATTTAAATACATCAACTATTTAATCAACAAAGTAGTTGATGTTAATGCCCATGCATTGATTCAAATTTATATTCATTTCAAATTAACTCGCTCTACATACTGTGACTTGTTTAGGCTCAGAGTAAAAATTATCACTATCAAATATCAAATAATGGCATGTTATTTCATGTAAGATGCCATTAAATATTGATAGCAAATATCTTTTATTATGCAGTTGTATACATTGATGCACACTGGTATAGTATACAATCTAATATACTAGCAGCTATTTGAATATCACGCACTCCTGCTCAAATTGAAGTATGACTTTGTCTTTCAATCAAAAATACTTCTATACCTTTTTCTTTCTCTGCTGTTGCTCTATACTTACTAACGTATCGTCAACTCATTAGTACAGACAAATTTGGTGCAATAATATGAAATAGCTATTGAAAATGCTGTTCCTACCAGTCATAAGAGGTGTCCAGCCAGAGGTATCCATACAGTCCAATTCAAGTTGATTTTTGCTGGTGTCCAGCATAAGTTTTGCAACATTAAGCTGTCCTGATGATGCAGCATGATGAAGCGATGTCATGCCATTTCCATCAGCAGAATTAACTGCACAACCCCTTAAAAGAAGCTCGCGAACAATATCCTCTGAAAATAGCATAAAATATTTTAATTATTAAATTCTATAATATGTTAATATAGAGTGAAAATAGGCAGCTCGATCCAAACCTTGAAAAAACTTCAATAGAAAATTAAATTATATGGAAAAATAGTTAAAATAAATTCAATACATGAACTAATATTTTAGAAATCGCATAATCTGGAACAGTTCGTTTTCCTTCCTTTGGACTCTGGTTGTTTTTTATCTGCAATTATTTTTCATTCTTTGCGCAAAATCAAAAATTTAATTATTAAGTTCTACACCTTACTACATCTCACATTACTTCACAAAAGTATGGCAAAAAATGTATCAAAGAACTTTATTTCAAAAGCCTAAACCTAGTCACAAATTTGAATTCCAAATAAAACTGTGTGCTTTTGATAACATTTATTTTATTTATTTCAAATACAAAATGAATAAAATAGATATTTGAATCATACCATCTCCTCGTTGAGCTGCCAGTCGAAGTTTCTCACCAAACTTCCAACTTGATGCACAAGATGTTAAGTAAAGATGGAGAAATTCTTCAAAAGATATTGATTCTACTTCAGGCCAACTGCAAAATTCAATACAATTTTGGAAATAATTAGCCAAGGAAGCTATATACTGCATATACAGCAGAAGCTTCATGTCGTGTTTTCTTGGAGTTTAGAGAGAAATACCATTACAATTCACTTTAAGTTTGAATGGGTTGACCATTGTAATTAACAAAGTAGTGTCACCTCTTTAATACAAGAGCCGAAAACAAAGCAACGTCTAATCTTAATCCAAGCTTTTCCATCAACTGTTTCGTTCTTTCTTGTGCAATCATCCCTTTGGAATCTGTCGTTATCTCATCGAAAGCTAATCGAATCAATGCCGTTTTTGATTCATCAAGTTTAATCTAGCAAAATAGATAATTTTTGTTGGTGTTAATTCAGTCTAAGTACAGCAGGTAAGAAAACGTCGGTTTACTAGTCAAAGCAAATCTACGAGTCAACATTTTGATAAGCATACCGACTGATAATCGGTTTGTCCATGTTTTTCCAGGATTGTTCCAGCATGCTTTGATATCGAAGAAACGGACGCTCCACTATTATACCTCCCTTCAGAATGATACATGCTCACGCAGAAGATTTGGTTTTGTATATATCATTCAACTATCATAGAATTCTGGCAGATACATATAACTGCTGGCAGTTACGTTTCTCTTTTTTGGGGTGACGCATCAGGAGGAATTTGAGCATGACTTCCCAAACATTGCATTTTTAGAATGTCGCAGAGAGTTTAAGTATTGAAGTTCTTAACAAACTTTTCATAAGAAATAGTTCAATAAACTCTACTAAAATTTGGTCAAGAATTCAATAAATTTATTAGATTGACACAGATAATAATTTTTGTGCAACAAAAATTCATCCACTGCTTATTATTGACCTTTTAAACAGTTCAGTTGAAACTGTTCACTGACTTTAAATGCATGAATGCCTGGTGCATTGATTCATCAAACTGAGGCAAACTACTTGTTTCAAGAATAAAAAATTTACCCAGTTAATTATAAAATTTTAAACAAAAAACTAACCCTGTGATTGAATGGTAGTACTTCAGCGTAAAAATGCAGTCAAAATTCTTCAAAATTATAAAAGTCTGATCAGACCGGAAACATTTTTTTTCATCACCTGCTTAGATTTTGCTGCATTAAACTGTTAGGAATCAATATATTAAAGACTATACATATAACCAATAATAAACATCACCAGAAACCCAAAGAAGACACAAAGCCAATAATGTATTAATCCCTATTCATGTGTTGCCAAGAATGAATCTTGTCAACACAATACTACTTAAGAGTACACGCACATGAGAACACACTTATGAGAACATACTTATGAGAACACACTAATGAGAACGTACTTTACAAGAATACACATATTAGACGAATTAAGTCGATAGAGTCACTGTTCAATAACAGATCACGGCGAAACAGATCAGATCCTGACATAAACCCAATTGTCACCAAGCACTTTGACTTATTATTTTTGTCATAACAATGTGGTCTCATTGTGCAATCAAATTTCCATGTATTTAAAAAAGATGCTTTGCACCATTTGCTTGCCAACTTGTGAAGAGCAGTGAGCCATTTTGCTGCTTATTTTGTTGTTTTTTCCTGCTGAATACTTTGTGATAGCTTCAAGAGAATTAAGGCTAGCTAATAAAATGCTACTTCATTGATTTATTATTATAACTTCTCTACAAACTTAAGGAACTAATGCGCAATACTTAGCTATAACAACAAGAGCAGAATAAGACAAGAAATATGTAAATTATTGTTAGAAAACAAGTATAACTGACATATATATCCGATTCCAGAATATAAACCAAGAATGCAAGAGAACTACACATATAGTTATAGACTCTTATTTTTCCATCATGTGTTGCCAAGAATTAACCTTGGCAACATAATTTACATAGTAGTATGTTAATTTTAGTCAAATGTAGCCAAGCAACAATACATCATTCAAATAGAAGACACAGCACAATAATCAATTCATGACAATTATAATATATAAATTACTATACAGCAAGGACTTAAGAAGTTTAACCTACTTGATTAGAAATGAGACTTTTGGTCACCTGAGATAAAGCAAGTATTGTTAATAACCAACTATAGCTAATTTTTGACACCAATCAATTTCAAAAAATTGTTGATTCCCAATTATAGATAAATGTAAAATCATCAAATAAAATCATTTTCATTTTTTCATGAATGCAGTAATCCTAAAAACTTACCAATCAAGTATTTTGTTGTGTAATTACTACCATCAGCTATAATTCCAGCATCTAATATAATACTTGTATTGAGTGCTTGATTTGCACATAAAATGATATAAACTGCATTTTAATTTGTAACAGCAAAAAATATTACATTTTATTGGATTAAAATAATTGGCTGTGGCAAATGAATGTTTATGAATGCATGTACATCTTCAAACATCAAAAGTATCAGAAATGAAAATTAAATGAAATTTGGCATTCTCTTTTTATGTGGGAATATGTTGTTTTAAATAAGGATTTGTGATATTAAAAGAAAAATATCATGCAACTACTTTTAATCTTTTATAAGCTGCTCAAAAGTGGCCAGTAAAATAACCATCATGAATGTATTTACTTGCACCTTATGAAACGATGCAAATTTTTTCTTTTGGTAATTACCGTTTTTTAAATATGATGCAATACTGTAAGTAGTAATCTTTCTTATAATATGTAATATTTTTTAATAAATAAATGCTACTACATCAAAGTTGGTTGAAAATTTGCTAAACATAAATGAGAAAAGAATTGCTTTCAGTTAGTTTTGATTTCTTGCAGTATCTGATTTTAACTTGCTTTGAATTAGTCTGAACATAAACAATTCAGTGTGATATCAATCAGCAATTTTATCATTGAAATTTTTTCAAATTTTCTTCAAGATATGTTGCTTTAGTTCCAATAAACCTCAGTTGGTGTTAGCCAAGTTTTTGAAATCTTACTTTTCTGCAGTAGTAGTTTAATTCACTGAAAATAGCTGTATTCTTCCTGTTTAACTTTAAAGATAGTTTTAAAATAAATTAGCATTTTGTTCATGCAATTTATCAAAATTGAAAGTACTTTAAATGTAAACGGAAAGTTGTAGTCTATATTTTCACGCAGCACATGAAATTATATTTCAACAGAATAAAAAATTCTCTTTTCCAAAAACAGTTTAAAGGCTTTGATTAAGAGAATCGGTAATTTACATAGATGCAACACTGATTAAACTTTAGTAGAAGTAACTTTTTAGTCAAATTTCAAAGTAATATTAACTATGACACTAATCATTTTTTACATAATCTTTTTATTATCAGCCTTTTATGAAACATTTTCCTGTACTTTTATTATAGCTACCATTTCCTAATTAATTTTTCATGAAATTTAAAAATGAACTTTGTTATAGATGCAGCCTATGAACATTTAATTACAGAGAAACCTTAACCTTTTAATTACATGCTTACTAGTATTTGGAATGCCATACCCAACAAAATTTGCTGTATGGTTAATTTAACTGCTATAATAGGTCAAATCAGTAATTTTTTTCTGGTTCCTAGTAAATACCTGACCAGTTCATTATTCATAAATTGTTTTTAGCATTTTCAATGTTGCTCACTTGCAGTGTACATGTGCTGCTGACAAAACACATAATGTTTAATTGGTAATTTTCATCGGGACTCAATATTTCAACAATTAAATTGAATATATACTCTTAGTAAAATAAATTTTCTTACATCAATTAATATAGGGAGAAATTTCTTATTCATTAATGATTCTATTAATACTTGAGTAACTGTTCATGTTAGGTAGATTTGCAGATTCAGGCTTAAATTTCTGGCACGGATTAGGCATTAGAATTCACCTTATTCTTTTTACTTACAGAAGAAACAAAAAAATTACTGATATTTTTATTTGTACTAATTCAAGCGACAAATGTTAAATTCATCATTTGGCATCTAATCTTCAATTGCCATCCACTCCAGTTGTATCTGGCACATTTCAGTTCCTAAGATTTCCCACATGCTCATCCCAGTTCTATATAATTCAAATAAGTTTTGAATGAAAGAATTTGGAAAAAAATGAAATTGATATCTTGGATAATATGATAATGTATGTACCAATAATATTTTGACAAGATGATAAATTTCAACATGGTTCAAAACACAGATGCTGTGTTAGTAGCCAAAGAATATAGGCTAGAAACAGATTTGAGAGTGAACACAAAACAGTGCTTAGCTAATTAAAAAATCATAAAACCATAACATAAAGTTTTATATTATAACAAAATGCTAATAAAAACATCATTTACCATTTCCCAATTTTCGGTTGAAAGTGATAAACTTAGAATAAAATAGACACCGACACATGCTGAAGGTGTTAGTGATCATGAAATAAAAACAAAATTCACCTGGATGATTAGCTGCCAGTTCATTGGCATCAAATTAAGACGTCGAAGTCTTTCTCTAACAAGAGGCACAACTGCAAAAAAATTTGTACATCCGTTAGCAAGTTCCCTTGCCTTTGTTTGTATAATTGGATAGTTCAAGCTTATACGTGCACGGCGATTGTTAGCTGATACTAAACTTGCTTGGGTCGCTTCTGCAGTTCTATACATTATGCTAATGTACTCTGTAATTGATGTAAGGGCTGCATGTAGTTTATTTGTGCATGCCATGATATGTCTATCGAATGCAGCCATACGTCTAAGAGCCTCAACTTTCAATCTACCTTCTCTTTCTTCCCTCTCTTTTGCATTTTGCTTCAAACAGTTTATGAAAATTGACATAATTTAAATTCTAAAATACTGCATACGCAGCTCATCTAGTTGTTACTTTTTAAAGTGCTTACATGAAAAACAACGAACCATGCATCATTGATTTGAGTAACAAGGTTAAATCTACATTGTGCATTCTTGTAGCAGCCAGGTTAAACATTCATGTCTTGAACTTTTTATTTTCTGGCTGGTTGTTTCAACACATTTTAAATTTTAAAGCATACACTATGGGTTAGATGTAATTTCCTTGATAGTTGATTTCACTTACAAAATTTTCATCAAACTGATCACCGTAAGAATGACAGGCCACACCAACAAAACTTATTACAACTGCACCCCCGAGAGCAAGATGCCAAGTCGTAGCAGCAGCGGCTATCATCGCAACCTTCGCTGCATATGCAGCACCCCTAACAGCAACACATTGGACGGCTCGGGCACATTTAGCATATAACTTGAATTCTTCAGCTTCATCTCTGGCAGCTCTCTCGTCATTCTCGTGTTTTCTAAGGGCAAAAATGCATATTTCACAACATATCAAAAAATATAACTAGCTGAAAATCTGCAGCGCAAAAGGCTGCTAGCTACTCTTTTAATTATTTTGGGAGTGTTTCTACAATTCTGAAAGAGTTACACTATATCAATGACCTAGAGGATTTCTCACTAGCGATTGACACTTTGTAAGACTTAACAATAATGTGTTGCAACAATATCCTAGCATTGCGAGCAATATCAAAAATACTGTATTATTTCAGAGAAATATGCATCACTTTATTGAAACCTTCTTTCCAGATAAGTATAAAAATTAGACACAATACTATTTGGAAATTTTTTGTATTTTATATTTTTGTGGAATCCCCTAAAACAATTATTTACATGCAAAGGAATTGAGATTTTAAATGATTGAAAGAATTTCAAGTAAGCAATCATATATAGCTTATTTCAGCATACTTAGAAAGAAAAACAAAGCTTTAATTGATATTTTTTGAAAGAATCACAAAATTTAGAATCAATACCATCAGTTCTTCAATAATTCGTTGCAGCAAAATATTGCCATCATATACGTACATATTGCAAATTTTACTTGAGATAATAGAAATGGTAAGTTCTGGTTAAAAAGTTACCAACCTAGCTGACTCGTAAGCATTGTTTCTCCTTCCTTCTAAATCGTGCTGGAAATCTTCAATGTCAACGGTGAGAATGGGGTACATTGCTTTAACCTCAGAGAACTCATTTACACAATCTTGAAAATCATCGACAATGATGGAAAGGTTCGATTCAAAAAGATGTGCATCCACCATCAAATTATCCAAGCAAATCATAAGCTTTTCAAAACATATTATGGTAGCAGGAAGATGCCTCTCCCTGTAAACAAAAGCATACCCAACAACTTTCTGCCTAGTTTCACGTAAATCTGTAAATTATTCTTCCGGATTTATGATATTTGGTAGTAAATTTGAATATTCTGTAATGGCATTTGTAAATATCGTAAGTTGAGGCCCTAGCTCGCCCATAACGATGAGTTGACGTTGTTCATGAACTGAAATCATATTTCCAGCAGATAACTCTTCGGCCATAATTAGGTATAGTATTAGTAACTTTTAAATTGGATAAAACGATGCCGGCTACTCAGTTGCCTAGTACCATCATCAAACGAATGGAATCTACAGCAAATATAAAGCACAGAAGCAGAATTTCTCTAGAACATATAGGTTAAACGTGGTTTACACATTGATAATATTAATTCGACTTTCATTTTGATTATTATACAGCTGTTTTTTGACTAAAAGTTTACGTGTTCACACTGATACTTTATATTTCAAAGTAAGGTGTGTCTGAATTTTACTTTTTCAACTGTATTTAATATATCTGGGCATGCGCGAAATTTCTAAGAAATTTCGTACGTTTCGCAGGAATATTTCTTTACATGATTGATACAAACATCCTAATTCTGTATGTGCATGCAGCCACAATTAGTTTGTCTATAAAGGTCGTTTTATATATATAATTTTAATCGAATTTAGTGAGATTTTCTATTGTCAAGCTTCAGATTCATAAAATTGTGCAATGCAAACATTGAAACGAATGCTATCAAGAACTGCTGAAAGAAAATCTCTTATCCACAGATTATCATTAAAAGATTATTCTGGTACGATGGGCCTTATTAGTTGATTTGTACTATATTCAATGAGCTTTTATGATCTATCATTGGAGTGTTTACACGGAATACAAGTTTCCTCAAGGAGGGTAAGAATCAAACTGATGCACCCATAGTTGTTTAGCTATAGTGCAGTGTATTGAACAAAATAAGGAAAACAAACAAAATAAAGCATACAAATGCCAGCAAAAAAATATAACAATGTAATGCAACAATAAGAAATAGTATGAAGGAGATGTACTCTTAAGTGAGCAAACAAAATAGGTGAGCAATTAGGGAAAGGCTTCTAAAACAGTGACACAACTCCAGTAATGGTTTGCAAAGTAGTAGGGTATTGCTTGAAGCAAGAGAAGTACTAGAGAACATCAAAATGTTTGTAAAATATCATCTTAGTCAGAGATTTAATTATGGTGATATTACCAGAGGTATTGGTGCAGACCTCAGAAAAATTGCTGTAAGTATCAGGCAGAAATTGTGGAGAAATGTACTTTAATGAGTGCAGGAATTGTGGAAAGATCATTTCAAACATGATAGAATATGAAGTCTACTGTTAGGAAAATACAATCACAACAAGTAACATAACAACAGAAATAGTATTTGATATTAACCTACATGTGTTGCTGAAAGTGAGATAACTTTCGCAACATACAAAACATAGTAGCATGAAGAACAGGGTTCAGTTCTCTGATGTATCTTGGAACTGAAACTGAAACCAAACGGAAACCAAGCTGAAACCAAACTGAAGCCAAGCTGAAACCAAACTGAAACCAAAACAAATTATATCGCAGCTACAGAATAGAATTAACTCCCTTAGGTGTTAATTCTTAACATCTACTGCCATATGTATTGACAATGTAAACCAATTGATAATTCAAATTTTTTTTATCTCAGCTTCTTTACATACACACTCATTACAACAAAAATAGTTGTTCCACTAGAATTATAAGTTACTATCATGTTCATGCAAGCTTGCATGATTAAACTTATGATCTCTGGTCTAGACTGCAAATTGTTAATAAAATACATTTACATTCATAGAAGGCTAAAAAGGAGACAATATCATAATATGCCATAAAAAAATTTATTGTGCCATAATCAAATTATAGAAAAATCAACTTCAAACTATTTATATATACACGTATGATGCACAAGTTTAAATAAAAATAATGAGTTTATCTCTTGCATAGACACAAGAACAAATTCACGGGGGGGCCAGAAAAAAATAAATGGAATGTGGCATGTTAGAAACAAAAAAGATTGACGTTTCAATACCAATCCATTGCAACTCTATGGTCAAGTCTTCTATCAATTTATTATGTGAAAAAATGTTAGATACAGCTTCAAATATTTATATCTATTTATACAATCCAACCACTTAAGATGAGATGAACTTGTGTCAAGACTTGATAACAAGGAAAAGGATTAAGGAAACAAGAAAAAATAGAACAAGGAAGATGGATTAACAGCAAGGAAACAAGAATAAAAAGTAATGCAAATGTATATGTGTGAGTTGAGATATGTGTGCTTCCACTAATGACTGGAAAACATGAAGATGAAATACATAAAAGAATAATTGATGACTAGCTTGATTCCTATTGGCTGAATTGTGAAGAATCATCAAAATAAGAATATAGCAAAATTCCCATTGGCTGATTTTATGAAGAGTCACATAAAAATATGGAACAGAACATATAATATAAATCATTCTAGGAAATGCGGATCTAAGGTATAGTTCTAGTCCTAGCAACTTAAATTTCTTTTTACACTGAATTTTCTGATATTTATCTATGTTATTTATCTTTTTATCTTTACTCAGCTGCATATATCCTGTTCATTTCAAAAACTGAATGATAAAAACATTAGTATTGGTATTTTCTCAATTATTCATTTTCCTAATCTTAACAAGTTCTTCTTAGGAATTAACTTATATTGTAAATTAATTTCTTTTTTCTATTTTAGCTGCAGATGTTTTTATTAGAAACATTCTTTATTTTTATGCTAGTCACATTCTCAATAAGTGGCTAGTCATACAATAGGTCAAAAATTAGTAATGTTATGTTTGAGAAGTATAATCACTTCTCACAACACAGATCGAGATATAACGTATAACAAAGTTGTTACTCTCTTAAATTTTTACCTGTTTTGTTGTACGTCCCAACAGTTCTATGGATGGGCTTGAAAACTGTTATGAGAAATGGACTGAAAAACACCTTAAACATTTAGAGTTTACGTAAAGAAGTTCAGAGTTAAACTAAGAAGCAAATGCAATTTTACATTTTTATTCTTTTAAATTTTGTAATTGACAAGGTTGTCATCATCTTTAATATCAACTATAACTTAGAAAAGCAAAACAAAAATCTTGGTCTTTACTTACATAGTCACTCGTTATTGAGTCAAGCAGAAAAAAACTTCATACACTCCATCATTACAATAGTGCGCTTAAGAATAACACAATATATGATCCAACATGCTTTTTATATGAGGCCTATAAGCCAAAATATGAATGCCACAATTGTATTAAGCATTGCATATTATGAAAGCATTCCCAAAACACTGGTCTTGCACAAGCCAGCTGTCTAAACTGAAAATTTGTTTTCATTGATTTCTGAAACTGCTGAAAATTGTAGCACTACTAATTTTGGGTAAAAATCAACAAAGCGAGAGTTAACATCTTGTCTTTTGATAGTGTATCCTTCTTGTTTATAATAAAAAAGTGTTGAATATTTGTCGTGATCTAATATGTTTTTGCCGTGTATTAGGTTTATTCATCTACAACTCTTTTAAGGAGTTGTAGTTATATCGATCTAATTCGGTTTGTATGTGCGAGCATAGGTTGAAAATGTTGACAAGATTTACTCTTGTCAACACATGAACTAAGATATATAAAATAGTATTATACGTGTAGTATCTCTGTGTTTGTATTGTTCTGGTTTTCTGGCCTACACTTGATACGATTCATTAGTCTTGACAATATTGTTGAATCTTACTCTACAATTAGTATTATCCACTAATATTAACTGAATTTATTTAAGAATCAAGTTTATACACTACATGTGTAGTTCAAAAAGAAACTAGATGACAAGAGATGCAGTGCAGAAACATGTGTAATAGTAAATATTATTAGTTCACATCATGTGCTGCTAAATGTTAATTTTGTCAGCACAAATAAGACAAACTACTTTCACACTAGTTGACAAATAAATATAACTCAAAACACATGTATGACTTGAATAGAAAGCATGGCATTATAATCAACTCATAACAATATCAACATTTAATGTTGATATTGCAACAATAGAATCCAATTGATTTGATCCTTTTCATAGTTTCTTGACCATTATTGGTAAGATGTTGGAATTATATCTTGTTTAGATGTAGCACGTTATGTAGGAATCTGTGTCAATTCAATGCAAGCAGATATATGAGATACCCCTTTAAGCTTGCAGTTTGTGAGCAACTACTGGAGGCATAACACCCTTTAGAAACTAATATTGCATGTAAATGGTTGCCAAGTGCTTTTAAAGTTATCAGTTATTTCTGCATATTCTAAATAAGCTGAAAACATATAAAATAGCATATTTCTGTTATTTTTTTCTACATAAACCAAATTTAGTTCATTGAATTTCAACCAAATGAGACTCATGTCCAGCTTTGTATAATATGTAATATGTATAGAATAATAACCTGTTGTAACATCTTAGTATGATATAAAAAAGCAGGAATTTAGTATTTATTTGGTTTTAAAACACAAAAATTAAGCAGATTCTAGATCTAAACAGCTTTATGTAGAATATTTTGAAGTTGACTGAAACTATATCATTTAAATAGCAATTTTTCAAAAACAACATAATTATTCTAATATCAAGTTTTACAAAGAAAAAATAAATTTTACAGCACTGAAATAGTAAAAAACAATGGAGAAATGAATCATCTAGTTCCAATTAAGGCCAAGTCTAGGAACCGACAAGACTTTGAAAAATTGCAAAGTAGATGGCATAATATTAGTTGCACTAAGTATCTTAACTTGTTTGCAACATCTTTACCGATGATACTTGCAATATAATAGTATGTTTAGCTTATCACTTGAAAATGCTGCCAACTCTAACTAAATTACAGTATGAGTCAACTTACTTGAATGTACTTTTCTTAAGAAATAGTATATGTTCCATTTGATTTGGCAACTGAAGTTGATTTCTTAATATAATATGCAATATTTTGAGTAGGAGAAGAATAGAATGATTTCCTACATAGATATTTTAATAAGTGTTTGTTAGTTTATTCACATTTGAGTAACGTTTAGGACAGGTAAGTTGTATAAAAGTAATGTGTAAATAGTTGAGAGAAGTGCTCAGCAGATTATGTTATACACTGAGCAAGATCTCTGAGCAATAAATAAAACATTGAGAAAACATGCTGAACTGACTGAACAAGAAAGGAAACAATGGAGATAAATGCAAATGATAGAAATCAAGCACTTGAGATGAGAAGTAACTAATGTCATTTCTAATTAATTTCATCAACCCTCAGTTTCATGACCTTTCCTGTTTACAGAATTTTAATATCGTTAAGAATTAATTTTTGATATTTTAGCTTCACTTAAATTTTAAAGTTTCAATTGTAGAAAATATATTCTGTTTTTTAATAGAAACAGTTCATCACTGTACATGCAAACTAAAAATTACATAGGACCTAGAAAGAGAATATAAAACGTTCATTAGTGAATTGAAATCTTTGCTGCTAGCATCTATTGAAGAACTTTGAGTATTACATTCTTGTTGTTAAAATCTAAATATCAATCACTTTGATGAAAAACTGGGCTACTTAATTTCTAGAAGCATAACATATCTAAATATTTGTTGAAACCAACATTCAAGAGGATATTTTTTACTGTAAAAAAAGTTTTAAAATTATATTTTGAGCTTTTTCACAGGAAATTGCATTTAAAAAAGTCTGTGAACTAATTTAGATTAGAACAATTTTTACTTTTTTGAATAATATGCACTGCAAAGCACCAGCTATAATATGGCCGTATCCATGATGAAATGAGTTCAGTTCAACACAAATTGTAATCAGACTCTTTTGATAGAAAAAAATATATTAAATTTTAAGCTTAGTCAAATATTTTTAAAATCAATGAAATTATCTACATTTCATTAATTGTGAGACTTTATTTAGTTATCTACAGATTCATTTTCACAATAATGTTTTTTGCAAAAGATAATAGATTTTTGTAGCATCCATGGCAGAAAATATCGATTCATTTAACAAATTCAGACGAGCTATTTTTTGTTGCAAGTTTCATCGAAAAATATTTAAAATAAAATCCATTAGATTTTGTAATTTGCAGAGCACAATTTAAATAAGTTTTTTTAAACTCTAATATGAACATCCAAAGAAAATTTTTATGTTCAATAGTGAAATATACAAAATATTAGGCAAGCAGATAGCAACATTTAACAGTTGTTAAATTTAGGTTGTGAAAGTAAAGATTTGTTGTTGTGCAGTTTTATTACGTATGTCCACCTCTACTTTTTAGCATATAGAAAAATGGTTTTTTCATTTTTCAGTTTGAATTCAAAATTAAAACGAGAAATTTTTCTAGCACTATGTGCTTGAAAACTATGAAAGATAAAAATAAGACATGGTATTTCTATGAAAGATATATTATAATATTAGTTTTAAATGTGATCATATTTTTTTCAGTTTAAATACTTCTAGGTATTTTCTTTAAACTTACAATTACTTTGCTGATGTGTTTTATGTTACCAATTATTTGTTAAAAGCTCTAATTGAAAATGACTTTTTATGAAGTATGCAATTGTGTTCAAAAAAATTTTACTTGATATCTTTACAAAAAGGAGTTGTATCAAATGATATAAAAAATGATCATATATACGTAAAACTTATCTGTTCAAGTTCATTTTTGAAAACACAATTACTGAGCACGTAAAACGAAAAAAGCGTATTCTACTTTTATAGCATAATCTATAAAGATTATGAATAATATTAGCATTCATGAAATTTTCAGCTGGTTTTTTTCACAACATGGAGAAACAATTAAACTACTAAAAATTTGAAAATACTAAAATAAATGCACTGAAAATTTTTACAAAAAGTTACAGAGAAGCACAATTTCATTGTTTACTGAGCTTTTATTATTTTTGCAAATATAAGAATCCGTTTTTCATCATATTCAAGCACTTTTTATTTGATATGCTTGATATTCTTGCTCTAACTTCTGCAATGTATTTTTCATATTTTCAATTTCACATGCTCTTGTATCAAAATCTGAAGCCAGCTGTGCACTTGTAAAATATAGGAAAAAATGATATCACAAAAAAATTTGTCATTATAGGTCATCTACTACCACAATCCAGTTTAATACTGTAAAAAAGTAAAGAATATATATATGGAAGCTTTTTATTTGGCTGGCAATTTTTTGTAACAAATTTTCAGAAAATATGACAAAAAAATGCAGTTTACATTCAACTTGAGGCTCTCTCAGTGTAGCGTAGTAGTTGAAAAATTAAAGAAACTCATTTTCAAAGTATACAATCCATCTATCTATCATTACATATATATGTACCATTACTTTGCTACTCAATTAGTGTCTTTTGTTTTTTTTATTTGGTTCCTCAGGTAAATTATATTGTAGATTTATATATATATTTTTTCTTACATCAGATTTGACCCTTGATTTTTTTGTAGTATTCCTCTCTTTGTACTAGTATTTTCGAGCATTTGCTTTAGCTGTGAAAGTTCTTCTCTGCTAGCATTAATTTGCTCATCCAAGTCATCCAGTTTTCTTTGAGTCATAGTACTCTCAGAAATTTCAAACTGGAATTTTTCTTTTACATGAGTTAGAACCTACAGTAAAGAATGCATTGCTTGCTATGTGAAGTTCAAAGTATTGAATGCTTACAACATCAATTCAAATGCATAATATGTATAAATATAATATTAAAAAAAGACAGAATTAGGTATAAAAAATCAATGTAAATGCAAAGTTCTATCAAAAAGCCTCCCAAAGTTCATTCGAATACTTACAAAATCTAACTTGAGATTGCATACAGTGCTTCCTGGCATTATATTTTCTGCATGTTTGCTGAACTCAATTTTGAAATAATACGCTAAAAATAATAACTAAAAACAACCATTTTGGCTCTCATTGAAAGCAGTAACTTTTTGAAAGTTAAAATATCTGTTTATTGGTTAAAAAATCAATTGAACTATGCATAGTACACAAAAGCTTTTACACTCTACAAATAAACTTTTTTCGAAAGTGTGATTTTAATGTATGGGATATAAACCTACCTTTAATTTATCGAAAAGTATAATTTGTTCAAAAATAGATTCATGATATTTAGTTGCAAGAATGGTTGCTATAGATACCGCACAAAATGGTTGGTCAGTAAAAATATGCAATACCTGGATTGTATTCGTGATTTTTTGGCGTAGCTTAAGCTCTTCTTGGTTCTGTTCTTCAAGCTGACAAAAACATATATATATATATATATGTATTTTCAAATTTTTAATTTACAAAAAAGACATACATTGATAAATATGAATAACTTATTATTTTTTATGTACTTGACAGAAAAATTAAATGTAAACTAGGAGTGATTTAAATCTCATTCCCGTTAACTCTTTTTCTGAATTTATTTACAAAAAATTTTTCCAAGAGTTTTATTTTTTAAAAAGCCAAACGATACGAAAACCCAGTATTTATGGCACGTATAGAAAAAAAATTTCATTAACCAGAATATATATATATATATATATATGTATGTATACATATAGAGTATACTCCAAATATAGCAAATTAGTCAAGTCTACCAAATAATTAATTCATATTTAAAATTTGTGGTATCCACAAATCTGAAGCTTAACTTGGACATAATACTAATTAGCGCTTGTCCGTTATTAGTGCAAATTTGTTTAAAACTTCATTATATTTGAAGTTTATAATATTGTATTTTTGTGATAAGTATGTATTCATATTTAAATCTGGCAAGAAACTGTTCTTACCCTTCCATTTAGAGCTTGATTTTCAATTTTCAACTGTTCAAAATCCATCATATGTAACCCCTCTGCTAATTCATCTTTTGCTTGAATTAAGCCTTCCAACTTTTTTAGAGTAATGGCCAAGCTTATGTTTCTTAGTCGCATCTATTACAAAATTGAAAAATGTGCTTTTAGAAATAGATAAAACTGATGCAGAGATCATTTTTCAAAAAAATGTTTCAAAATTTTGGTAAAAATGAATGAAAATTATAAGTACATGAATCCATCAGTACTCATTTTGAAGGAAATATTTTTGATGGAAAATGAAGGCTAACCATATTTGACTGAAAAGATCACATACGATTACTAATAAATTATAGTTTTCAAAATTATTTGAAAATATTTTTAGTGGTTTCTATATACGAATTCATGTTTCTGCCATATTTGAATTTTAACATACTTCTCATTATTATCATTCAAAATTAAGGCCCTCTCACAAGCATTAGCAACTGTTCTTTATATTTCACATTGAGAAATCTAAACTGGAAAACTTGCAGAATAATATTTCAGCATTAACCATTGTTATTTTTTAATCCATCCATTCATGGTTCAACAAAGACAAACTTTTTTCCTTTCCTAACAAATAACCATTTTAAAACAATGCCAATTGCTGGGTGCCCATTCTTCATGTTGAAAAGGCCATAATGAAAAATATTTGGCCAACTTGTTTAAACATAGATATTTCTCATAGAGAGCTGAAATAAGTTTTGCATCTATATCTTGACAAAAAGTATAGAAGTGATTGCAAACAAGCCTTTTATGCGTTTCATATTTGAAAATAAAGGCAGTTTTTAAGTATACATTGTAAGATCATACTCGTGCTGAAAGAATATATGCATACAAATATATGTAAATATGCTGTAACTTTTAAGTCAAATCAATATATAAAAAAAGTAACTCTAATATGTATCTACGGATATAAGTGTACAAATATTCATATGAAACTACCTTTTCAACATGAAGATCTTTTTCTCTTGTTGCTTTTTCCAGTTTTTCAATCTGGGCATGGACTGATGGTCGAAGGGAACTTTTCTTAGCAGTCTGCAAAAAAGATTTAAAAATATTCTAATCTATACATACTACTAAGATAAAAATGGTTCAAATAGCTGAAAATAAGTATATCAACGCATAGCACTGCTGTATTTGAAAAATGCATATAATTTTAAATATAAAGCATTGCATTGTAATGGAATCAAATACCTCTTTTCTAAAGCTCATGAAGCGCTCATCAATTGTTTTCGACTTGAGCTCTTTTTGGTCAAGCTTTGCTTGAAGCTTTGAAATTACTAATCCAAATCTATTTAAAAATATTTTGCTAAATATAAAACTGAGATTGCAATGCGTAACATAAAAAATTCCTTGACTTTCTCTCTCTTTCTCTTTCTTTTGCATGTATTATATACAATTGAAATGCAATATATAAAAAAAATTAAATTATTAAACCATAACGCTATAAAAAGTTGAAAAAGCAGTGCTAGAACTTTGTGTTAACAAGCTCAAGAGGAATCAACATATAAATGTGCCAGAATTTATGCATCACAAAATTAATCCATTAGGTAAAAATTAGTATTTGGTAAGGAAGCTACTTAAAACAAGGTTACATGGCAATAAGACCAATGAAGCAATATTTTGTACGAAAAGGCATTCAATTCAGTAGTCTAAACTTGGCTGTAATGTAAATGAATCAATCAAAGTAATATGCACTGTATATATTTGTACTTCAAATAGCTGCATTCCTAGCAAAAGAGGAACAGTTAATTATTCCGATGCGTTAAGGAAATAAAAAAGTTATGCAGTATATTAGAATGGAAATATAAATGTAACAAATCATCTCATTTTCTAATTAAAATATTTATTGTACAATACATAAAAAGTATTAAAAATTCAGCTTTATAATAAAGCATAGTACACCAAGTTACTTACTCAACATGCTGCACATCATGCGCCTCCTTTATTTTTACAATTTCCTTTTGTAGAGCTAAGTAGTTTTCATACAATTTGTTTTGATCCGAAAACGACTCAATTTGGGCTTGGTTATGTGAGTTCAAAGGGTCTACTGGTATACCAATAGGGCTCTTAAAGTCACTGTCATGGTCCAATCTGGGAGTTTCTTTATTCGCTTGGTTTTGAGAGGCCATTTGCAGTGCTATACGCTTCTGAAGTTTCTAAGAGATATAATTCTGTGTCTGTTAGTTCACATGATTGTCATTGTCTTCATGTCTGAACTCAAACGCATGTATCAGCATGGATGTATCTATGCATGTGTGCATAGGCATTAGAATATATGCATATTTGTGAAATATAAAATGGTTTTTAATATTCCAAAATTATTTTTATAACTTGACTTTTGATTGAATATCATATTAATATAAGTAATACTAGGAATGAAAGACAATTTGAAATAAATTGGATGTATGTTAGATACTTTGTGAAAATGATATTTATATGAAAAAGCAGCTAATTTAAGCAAATTTGAAATCACATGAACGCACCTCATTTTCTACTTTAATTTGGTCACGATAATTCATGACCTCTTTAAGTCGAGCCAAATTTTTTGATTTTTCAAAATCACTATTTTCTTTGAAAGTCTCTACTGGTTCATTCAGCTGCAAAAAATGAAAATAACAGCTTAATTTTGTTTAAAATACTAGTGAATAAATAAAGAAGCCAGTTCAAGCAAGTTAGAAAGAGGTATAATTGATAACATGAAACTGAAACGCGCAACTTACTGGCTGACAGTACTAAATTAAACTGTTAAAATCAGTCACCCTGAGTCTAATTTAGTCTGAGTGACATTAAAGTCCAGTGTTCTCATTTGATTTTGCAAAAATATTATTATTGAATTTAACATCCGTATCAATGACCTAAAAAATATATATATTTTTAAACATTTTTCTGGCTAAAACAAACAAAGCGTGGCTTAAACAGAAAGTTATTTTAAGAATATATTTTGAAGATGAGTAATTCTGAAACATATATTATTTCAATGGAAATATGGTCATTAAACAAATTAAAGTAAAAAAATATATAATATAAATGCTCAGCATTGATAGTTGAAAATTAATTGGCTATCAGTATAATGATGAGTTTATATAAACTCTTGGCGTTTGAACTTGAATCCGAAGTAAAATAGTAAATAGAATGCCCAATTTTTTTTCAAAACTATTGCTTATTTACAAAGAATGAGGCCTATAAAAGTTCTCAGTCTGATTTACTTGGTCGAGCTCATTGGAGCTTACAGCGCAATCAAGCAAATCTTTGTGTGGATTCTCTTTGGAATCGTCAAAATTGCTGCTTTTGCATTCATCATCTTTCTGAGTATCATATAAATCTGTCGATGCATCAAAAGAACTAGCTTCACTAGCAGAAATAAAATTTTCAATATCGAGTTGTAAGTGTTTTTGATGGGCTTCTTCATTTTCTTGTGACCGGAGGTCACCAAGTTCTTGGATAAAGTGTTCTGCAGATTCATCGTGACCATTTTCAATAGTATCGTTTGATTTGTTTGAACGCCCATCCAATAATTCGTCGTCATCTTCATGTAAAAATAAAGCAACTAAAAGGTTCGATTTATGTCGAATGAAATAGCACGAATGACGATTGTACCAGAATGAAACACTTCGGAGGCATGATCCTTGCAAGTATCAGAAAATCCATTCTCTATGGGCTTACTAGAAACATTTTTTGGAAAATATTTTGGCGGCATGTCGTTGCAGGCACGCTTGCGGCACGCTATCTCTCATTGTTTAAAAATCTTCTGGATTTTCGCTGTAAAAGTCCGTTACAGTATATTAAATTTGATAAATGGTTTAAAGCGTGTAATCTCAATGGTATTCTACTCTATGCAATGTTTTCCAATCGAAATCGATCAATCAAGATTAACATTGACATCCATTGACATTTAGCGATAAAATGAGAGAATAGAAGTAAATATGGCTTCTGTTATTCATTTGCCAACATTGTTGCTCTTCCTAACATTATCAGCCGTGGGATTAGCCTTGCAACATCATGTTCTAGTGAATAAATCCAATCATACTCTGAAAAAACTCACAATACAAAAAAATCTTAGCGATAAAAATGTGCCATGGAGTCTTCTCAGTGGCGTGCTGTTTGAATTAGGAGAATGTCGATCCTGCGTGACAGAGACTCCAGAAGATATAAGCATTTTTTATTCCAAAGATATCGATGCAGAGGCTGTCTTACGTCAATCGTGTTCATTGCTCGACTTGAACGATATATACAGTGATTTAGAGTGGGATGAAGCCACCCTGGATGATTCTTTTGAGTTAATATGGGAAAAGGTAGCAAGAGAACCTGGTGAGAAATATACGATATCATTAAAAACACCACTGAAAACAGCAATGATTTCACATTTAGCACATAGTCATTAGCTAAGGGTAGCCAAAACATTTCTTTCACGTGTTACAACGTTCAGTAAAACGATGCACAATACTATTGTATCTAAATGAAAATTAAATTGTCTACATTCATGCAGTGTAGAATTGCACAATTGCTTGCAAACGTTGCTTAATTTTTATACTGCGTGATTTTCTTTTGGAACATATGCTGTCATCATGTTTTTCATTCGCAGTTCATGAGTAAATAATCCTTTGTCATCATCTTAATTACTTGGCTATTTTCCAGTAAATAATTTTTTATGCATACTAATTTTAATTTAATGACTCCATATATATGCATTTTGATGATTTTTCCTCCTGGCTGTTCTATCAAGATGAAATCTTGAACTATATTTTCCAAAATTGAACTGTTCTATTTAGGCTAGAAAAATAGATATTTAATTCAGTAATTCAATGATTAAAATATATCTACTATATATTTAATCTTTTCATGCACTATATGTTAGGATTTGAAACCATAAGGTCAAAAAAAGGTCGCTTAGCAGTTGTCCCGGTACAGCGTGACGTGGAAAAAATGGCAGGAGTGGCTCACATTAGGCTAATAGAAGGGCAAGGCTGGGGCAATGGTGAACACCCAACAACCCGAATGTGCCTCAATTTTCTAGAGCATGTTATTAGACAAGGGGATCGTATAATTGATTATGGCACAGGATCAGGTGTACTGTCAATTGCTGCACATAAATTGGGGGCGGCGCATGCAATTGCAGTTGATATTGATGAAGAGGTATGGTATATCTCCTAGGGCATCCGTGCTTTACCTAAATACTTATTGTTTCAATTAGATTGCAGTACCCATAAGGTTTACGTCTACTAAAATAGTAACAAATAATTGAATGCTCGTGCCCTGGCTCAATTTAAAATATCTTTGGGTAGTTTTAAAAAAAAACCTTGCTTGCTAGCTTTTGAGCATACTTCAACTTAAAGTTCAAAAATTAAGTTGTACTCTCAAATAGTTGCACATTGAGAACCTCCCTGAAATGAGCTGATTTTAAAATCATCTAATTTCAGGGGCAATTCAAATATATAAGTCTGTTGATTATGTTTGGGGCGCTTTTGAACCACGCTACCTCCTAATACTTCAAATTTGGAGAAAATAACATCTCTTTAAATAGTACTCTTTTCTTGAACTGCTTTGGTGTCTGAAGTCAAACTCTCAAACTAGTATTCATCAATTATGTCCATGTAGTAGAAGTCAATTCTAAATGTTGAATGGATATTGCCAGCGTTATACAAGATTTATACAGTAGCCATTGATATGGCCAATGTATGATATGAAATTATCTATAGTTTTGCAATACCACTAGCAATGGTTAGTGTCATATATGTTTGTATTCATGTGGACTAATTCAGTACAAAGTCTAGTACTATGCTAGGCCCACTTCTTGAGTATGCAGTTTGAAGTACCATTTATAATTCCGGCCTTTAATTCTTACTGTCACTCTATCATTTCTTCTCCCCTCTCCTTGCTACCTATGTGCCTGGTTAGATGTCATTATTGATGAAATTGACAAGATGTTGCGTGCAATCTATGTACCTATGGAAAAACGCATAACATGCAGTACCTTTTTTTTATTAATGCTATCTCTCCTGCTATATGACTCTCAGATATTAGAGCATGCGCGCATAAATCTCGTGCTGAACGGCTGTCTAAAATTGACTGAAAATGGCACAGTTTTAACCAAATTAGTACACACACGATCTGTACAGCCCAACTCTCTGCCAAGAGCTAATGTAGTTATTGCTAATATATTGGTCGGACCATTGCTGAGGTGAGTAGTTATTTTTAAAGTCATTATATTTGAAAGGTTAACAAATGTTTTTCAAATTCTTTTCAAAAGAACTAGTTTTGAACATAATATAGCATATAGTTCTTTGGGAGGAATCCTCCAAAGGAAACAAAATGCAATGAAAAAATCATTTTTTTAAAATTTGATGAATTTTATTTTATTATTTTACACACAAATCTAAGTTTTCTCATAAATGAAATATGAACCCACAATTTTGAATTAAGCCACTTAAATTTTGTACTCTTTGAAAGTCCCAGACGGCGAAAACTCTACATTTGATGCCTATTGTTAGTTCCACTTGCTGTGAAGAGTTCCATCATGCGCAAAAATTATAATTATTAAAGACCCCACCAAAATTTGTTATAATTTACAAATGTAACGGAAATGTTACCTGAAAATGCCATTTTTTAGAATAATTAATCGAATGCCGTGATTCTTTTATTTCTTATATGAATTGAGCTCCTATTTGTAGGTTACTATAAACTTTCAAGTATAACACCCTACACTTTATCTTTGGATGATAGAAGAGGTGATAAGATCCTCACTCTAGAAATTTTTGCCTTGTATTTAATCGAAATACTGCATTAAGCTAAATATATTGTTTTTTAATTAGGTTACTACCTGTTTTGGCCCTAGCTGTACAGGAGGGGGGTCTTCTATGTTTAAGCGGGTTTCGCGAGCGAGATAGGCCAGTACTCAGAGAAAAGTACGGTGCATATATAGATTGGGATGATAGCTTGGCTGACATTGGGATGCACGAAGTTTGGGGAGAATGGGGCCTAATTGCTGGTCGACCAAAGCTAGGCTTGAAAAATGCACTTAAAAATGAAGTTGAAGAAATGCTAAGTGAAATGGCAGTATCGTAGACTATTTAAACCGTTTCACTTCTACTTTTATTGAGTTTAGATGATTTTAGTTCATTGAAGTGTTTTGGTCACCGTTCGTTTGCTGGTACAGGTATTTTTGCCAAGGTGAAAAGTAAAAATAAATGGGGACTTTAGTGAGTGCAGCTGCAACATAATATGATATTGCCTAATTTAGTCCCTTTATCCAGTAAAATCTCTTCATAATTGCCATATCCAGTTTCATAATGAGGTACATTTCAAAAAAATGCTGACAATTAAGAGTTGCATTATGTAACACTATAACAATTTATAAACGTATACATCAATTGATGACCATGGATTTTAAGGATCAATCTTTGTTCCATCAGAAAGTTAAATTAGAATATTTTTATTTTTCCAATATCGCTCTAGATATTTGGTTAAAGCGACTATGGAATTTATGTAGTTGCATATGTCCTCAACACTTATACCAAAAGTTATACATTTTTTAAGATTCAAAGCCACAAATACCAACCTAAAGCTTGGCTGCACCATTTTATAAAAAAGTAGAATCAAATTTACTGCAGAAAGTATAATTGAAATCCGAAATGGAATTTGTTCATTTTACCAAGAAAAATGATATCAACGCGTGTTCACATTTTTTTCGTGAGAAGTCCTCATCAAAACATCAATCTTTTCAAAATGTGGAATTTTTCGTTATTTTGCTGTAAGATTTTATTATTCTTTTGGCCTGGACTGCAATCTGGACTATCTATGCAGAGCCTCAGGCCATGGTTGATTTCGACTCAAACTCAACATCACAAAGCACACAGTGTACTACTATTATCGATTGTTTAGACAGACTAGCAAACAACAGTGCTCATCGTAAATTTTTCTATTGGTCTGCAATATGAATTGTTCAACAATGAAGCACTTTTTATTAGTCCAACTATTGCAATTCTTACGTTCATCGATAATCGGTAGGTAAAAAATCTGTTATGGCATAAGAAAAAGAATAAATATTCTTTATCATTGAAAGCAATTTTTGTACAAGTGTTTAATTTCTAACTTTGCCTGTATTGACTTTTTTAAAGGCACATTTTGGTGATTCCTGTTCGGACATGGATTTATTTTAATAAATGTAAGGGTGAAGGTCTTTGAGTTCTTCCTGCTCTAATTCTATTTAGACACAAGATCAATTGAAAAATCCTGCTCACATGTCTTGTTAGTGAAGTGAATAATTCTCTATTGATAGTTACAAAGATGTTCAATCACATCCATTTGAAATGCTATTGAAATCAGTTATATTTGAGTTGAATAATTTCAAGATCATTTATGATTTGAAATTTGGAGATGATATTGTCCATTTTCAATCCAAGGCTAGTAAATTGACATGCAGTTTCTGGAACACAGTTGACACACATCATCTTGTAGACTGAATCATTCATTACCTTAGAACTTTATCAAAATAAAATATTAAGTTCATATTTATTCAAGTTAGACATAGCAGCCAAAACGTGGGGTGCTTAAATACAGAATCAGATTTTTTTCCTGAAAATAAAGAGATGATGGGCGTCATTTTCCAATTATGCATTTGGGGACTGAAATGCAAGAAAAGCAACATGCTTCTACTGCAGTTTATGATATTCAAGATGGACTAAATAATTTCGTTCTTTTATGATGAAAATTTCAGATTGAAAATGAAAAAAAATCTCTAAGACATAGCTTTGTACCACACATTGCTCAGCAGTTGAAGTGCGATTAAAATACGACGTAAAAACGCAAAAACTCCATGTATAAATAACACATTGAATATTCCGTGAAATTATTGCGATGTCATTCCTCGGTGAGATAGAATGAAAACGGAAATTTGGAGCATAAGAACATCATAACATATATTGGAGATGTCTTCAAGAATTATATGGCTGCTTCGGGCAGCTGGCCTCGTTACATCAGTTGCTCGCTTCGTTCTTGCGGATTCTAGCAGCATAATTTATGTCGGCGCATCTGCCTACTCCAACGACACAGCGTATTTAGAATGTACAGATGCTTTTCAACAGCTTCTGGATCCGGTGAAATTCTCAATAAAATATTCTATAGCAGCTCACAGAAAGATGTTACTATAACGACATTTAAAGCTACGCTTTTCAATAATATCTTTATATATTATTTGAACGTACATATCAATATACAAATTCCGAAATATTAAGTTTCGATCGAATTTTGATTCTGATATGAAAGAATCGTCTGTATGTGTCGAGTGTGTTAATGCTTTTGGCAGCATTCGTAATAGCAGCAGTTTCCCAACTGTCACAGTATAACGCGAATAAAATACAACTCATATATATACTAGTACCTCTGAGCTATATGTTTACATCAGTTCAAATATAATTATTTCGATGACATTAAACATGAAAAGATTATTTTTTCCATTAAATATATTTCTGGCTCAAATAATTTTTGGAAATCTATTGAAAACTTCTCTAGATGCAGTGTTGGTACACTATTTAAACTACAGCACATTCCGATGCACGTCAAATGTCATTTCTTTGCCTATGGAAGACTCTATTTAACTTGTACTAATGTGTTTCTATTTTTTAATAGAAAAAAGTTACGTACATTTTTCATGGTTATATATATTTCGTAAACGAGATTTGTGCTTAAGGCTGACCTGTAATAACCATGCTCTATTTTCCATGATATATGAAATTTTCAGAAATTTGCTAATGCGCTTGTGATCGCTAATGATGCGAGTTCGACATTACGAATAGACGCTTTCAACCTAATGAACTCATATAGAGGCTACCCTGGGTCCATTGGTGACTATGTGGAGTGTACGTAAGTCTATACAAATTGTTCTAGACTTTTTAAAAAATGATATATATATTCTTCTTTTTACTATTCTGAGCTTGAAAATATCTACTTATTTGGAAAACTTAAAACGCTTCAAGTCTACTTGAAATTTCTTTTTAATGAGCTCATGTATCTTAATCAGACCATAGTTACGTGAATATGAAAATTATTTTTTCGGACATACATTATTCACTATTGGATAGTATACCGTATGAGTCTGCATCAATGTAAACTAATACATAATTAAACATAGCTAGCGATATTTTAACATACTTAAAAGTTCACACTACAAGATCTAAATGGGCAATTGATACTGCTTTATTCGGCAAAAGTCACTTCAAAATAAGTGTTTATCGCTGATAATGCCTAGTAGACTGTATACTATATTGATGAATACTTGGCCTACTAGATGAAATTTGTAGTGCATAAGTATTGTTCTAGACCTATTCAAGAATTATTTTCATGTTAAAGTAGGTCGAGCAACTTACTTTCTATCATTTTCCTTCTGTTAATACTATTACTCTGTCGACCAATAGAATTGATATATTGCTCACACCGTAAAAAGTTCCTCATTAATATATTAAGCAGTCTAGTCTTCAATATTGTTTGCAAACATATAACCCGAATAGTAATTATTTTGTGGGAATTTTACTTCAATTTGTGGTAGATTATGACAATATCTCTTACTCTTTTAACAGGAAAGTACAATCTTTTTCCCCAAATCCTAGTGATAGCTCTGCCTCAGCTCACCTATGTTTAGCAGGTAGTTATGCCCTAGGAACATTAGATGCTACCCCCCCTTATGCTGGCATATGTGTACCTACTCTTTGTACTGCTGAAACGTTTATGGGACCGTATATCGGGCAGTGGCTGGGGGCTGTTAATGACCAGCTGTTGGCTTCAAATGATACTACTGAAACTCAGATAGAATATATTCAAAATATCATTCAGGTGTACAGCGTTGCTGGAGAAATTAGGGCAGGTAAATAAAAATTACGAAGAACTATAATAAAGAGAAGGTATCAGAAACTTGTAATGTAAGGAATATGCCGAACCAATCAAATCAGATTTGTTGCATCTCAATTCATTGCATTCGTAATCCATTACATTGGAAAATCTGAAGCTGGACTTAAGCTCAATTTTATTTTTTTCGTTTATTCGGTACAAGTGAAAATTTATTAAAAGCAAACTCGTTTTGTCTGCAATTTACTGTAAATCAATGTGCAGGAAATCAAAAAGAATTTTCTATTTATTTTGAAATTTGACAAATTAGCATATTTTGCTCTAATGGTAATATTATCGCTTTTTGTTTTTTTGTATCAATGTTACACTGTTCTTCTCTTGTAGCTGCTACTCTACAATTTTGATCAATACTATAGTTCCATCACTTACGCAGTGATGTACATGTGCAAATGTCCTAAATCACCCTCTAAAGAGCATAGCGATTATTCCAACTGAAATTTCATGGGCCAATAGAAATACTTTATCATAATTATTGACGAATCAAATTGAAATAAGATATGGTTTTCTTTTCAAGGAGGATTTTGATTGAATCTCTAGCTTAGCTGTCAGAGAAACATTACATTTCAACCCAGTACATAAAAAGTAATTGAATTTGCCTTTTCATTCAAAGTATTATGGAATTCATCTGTATATTAAGATTATGTATTAACCCGAGTTTGGTTGAATTTTATCCAAGGTTTCACCTGCGGTACATTTAAAGAGGCTAAGTTTGGTTATGATGCTCAAATTGTATGCGGATGTATGCTCATTTTATTCCTTTTCGTCATTGGTGCAACAGTAAAGGATCAAACGACAGACCCAGATTATCCCAAGTATAGCAGGTATATTTCCAAAAGAAATATAGGCCATGGAGAGTCACTGTTTGTTTTATTTCTACTTATGATGAATAATTTAGCCAATGAAATACGGTGGATGGCTTTTCAAATTTTACTGCATATTCAGAGTGAAATATATGTGCATTGTATAGATTGCACCTTTATGACCATATGATACAAATATCATATGGTCATCTCAGGATATATATATGTCGATGTACTAACTATCTAATTCCTTATAGTTTCCTCTTTCCCAGCAAATAGAAAATTGAAGAATAATTTAAATTAATGAAACTAGGTGACATTTCAAACTTTACATCCTATTTGAGGAAATTATTGATTATGTATGCATGTTCTATATCGTGGAGGTATAATGCTAGAATTTCAAAAAGTTATAGAGAAAAATCACTTTTTTTCTCAGTTTCATATAGTAAATGGGTAATTTCAATGATGGTATTAAATTATCTTGACAGTTAATTTTTTCTGGTGTAGTTAGATATTTATATGTTTATAATTTGAAACACTATGTTTGCGTCTCGTCGTAGCGATCATGCATTGAGTCCGACTCGTGAGTATACTCGAGCTCTTGCTGCTTTGAAAAAGGATGATGACGAAGATCACGTTCCTCAGTATTTAGCTGCATTTTCGATTTCTAGAAATCTGGACAGAATACTCTCTGTTAGATCTCAAACTGAGCTCAGTATGTTAGATGGGCTTAAGGTAGATTGATGGTAATAATATCAACTGAAGAAATGTATGCATGCAGAGTAAAATGCTCATTGTGATATTAATAGCTATAAATAGATACTGGTTAATTAAAGCAGATACATTTACATACTGGTAAAACATTCATGCATACAAATCTACATATATATGCATATATATATATAATGAGTCCAGATGCCTATGCACATATTCATACAATTTCACCATGTGTTTAAAGACACTGATGATTATCATAGGTTAACTTTTTACTTGTGGCTCAGTATTAAATACCGACATTCATCCTCTTAAAAAATTGCTTATCCTCTATCTTTGTGAAATAGTATCCTCTCGTTTGTATTTACAAAGATATTTTTTGAAATCATTAGGTTATCAGCATGCTTTGGGTTATACTTGGTCATTTCATGTCCGTAATGGCAAGTATAGGGGTCATCAACCCCGAAGATCTATACAGCGCAGTAGAACACATTGGAGGACAGCTTCTTTTCTCTGCGAATTTTGCAGTTGATACTTTTTTCTTTATTACGGGGTAAGCTCGCAGAAAACCCCTCACGCACAGTCTGAATTTTTCATATTACACCTCAAATTAGTTGTTATTGGTTATGAAGCGAACTTTATGTATAGAGATTTGTCTGAAGCACCACATTGATTCATTATATCTGAAAAGCTGAAACTGCACTCAGATGCAATATAAATCAAGGTTTATTTGTTGTAAGCAAACATTCGTTCGAAGCGAATTTGTTGTATCCGAAGTGTACAATATTGCTGATGACAATGGGTGTGATAAAGGAAGTGCACATTTTTATTGTGTGAACATTAGTGAATAAATTCTGCAGTATCTTGAACATTATAATTTTGCTTGATTTCATAGGGTATTGAAATTGAACAATTTTGATAAGGCAGTTTTATTGGTTAGTGTTTTGAAAAAAGTGCTTATGATTTTTAACCAATACTGAATGGTTTTCGAACCCATTTTCGAAATTTATTTATTTTCAGAGTAACAATTCCTTTAAAAGCTTTATGAGCAGTTTCCAACGATTAAAACAAATTTATCTAATTAAAAAAGTGTGCAGGCTCAGAATATTTAAAAAAACAATCTCTGCCAACAAATTGTGATGCTTTTTTATCTTTGCTATTATAAGGCAGTGTGTTATATTTAAAGGAATATGCCTGTACATGTTATTCCAAATATAAACGGATATAGAGAATCAGGACGCAAAATCACCTTTTTTTGCTATATCAATATATGCTTAGTGAACTGTCATTTAAATACAATTAAAAAATTTGTATAGATGATGAACTTTAAGGGATTAGAGTGCTTTGTATACTGATGGATTTATTTGTGGAAATATCTTTCTATATTTACATAGAAAATTTTTTATTTGCGATGATTTTTTATTGTGACACAAATAAGAGGTATCAACTCAGGCAATCCAACTACAATAAGTCACCAAAAAAATTATACATAATAGAGCTCCAATATTCATGCAATGCTATTGTGGATGATCTAATCCCGTTCTACCCTATAAGGATTATTTATGTATGATGATATATATATATCTGTACGTTTTCTCATTTGTTCAGTTTCTTAGTGGTGCATGTTATGTTAAAACGGTTAAGTACGCCTGATAGCATCTTTGGGAAGGTCCGGTCTATGTCTTGTTGCGAGTGGCTGCCTTGGTTCTACATGCATAGGATTGTTCGCATTTTACCGAGCTACGTATTTTGCTTATTATTGTGGTAAGTACAACTATATTAAATACTAGATTAATTCTTACTTTGCATACTAGGCAGAATACTGGTGTTCTAGAATGTTCTACTATGATTCTAGAATAAATATGCATAAGTAGGTAGTAAGACTTTCACAGATGATACTACTCTTTGTGTCTTTCCGTCTATATTGAGCTATATTCTTTGGCCAGTACAGTGTAATTTCATTTATTTTCTCAATGAAAAATTGAATCATGGGTATGATGCTTTTCTGTCTGGTATATGTTTACATATTGTTGTTTGGACCAGATTAGTAATTTTGGGGTTCTCTTGGGTTTGTATACGAGGAGGGAGGGGGGATGCTGCTGCCCACGCTGGGATTATAATCACTTAACTTTTATGTATTATTTATCCTACTGTACGAATCTTGAGTAGTTTTGCTTGCAATATCGATGTTTCTCGAATGTTGCACATTATTTAGGTGGCATTGGCGCATTCGTCATATCGAAAATTTACTGATTACATATAAATATATTTCCATGCTTTATACTTACGTAGACATTTTTTTATTATTAGGTGGAAAGTTGCTCCTTGGTTGGGCAATGGCCCGTTTTGGTACCGCTTTGAGGACTTCATAAATTTGTGAGCACATTCGATTATATTATTACAAATAAAAACTTTTTAGTGATCGAGTCTCTCAATGCAGTCTATACTAGACAAGTCTTTTGTTGGTTTATTGAAGCAATTTTTACTTAGTAATTTCTGTTAGTTAGTTCAAGGTAATTTTTTGTACATTGAATTGCATTGAGGTAACTGAATGTCATCGGTTTCGAAAAATTTTAGTCTAGTTTGGTTGAGATTGAGCTGTTTAAATCATCGAACCTTCGATGATAGTATTTTTCACATGGATGACGATTTTGATAGATGTGTCTTGAATCAATATTCGCATAATTTATAAATGGTCCTTTACTTAATTCTTCTTTTTAATCCATTTCTAATGTCCGCAGATTGATTATGGCTTATCGATCTTATGAAATCTCAAAGTTTTAATGCATTAAATTTGTTCTTGCATAGAATTCGATGAGTTGTGACTCTTTTGGGTTTTATCTAATTTTATAACTTTCATTGAACTCTAGAAAAATGTTAAAAAGTCATTGAGCTGCTTTGGCTGGTATTTGTATATAATTAACTATGAAATGTTTCTAGAGGATTATGGATAACCCCTCAAATTGAATGTTAGAAAGGGTAAGCCTAACCCCCAGTTTACCCCCTT
This sequence comes from Vaucheria bursata, assembly GCA_032358265.1. Taxonomy (NCBI): domain Eukaryota; class Xanthophyceae; order Vaucheriales; family Vaucheriaceae; genus Vaucheria; species Vaucheria bursata. The sequence goes on along the minus strand of JAULBW010038686.1, from coordinate 62,451 downwards.
GAAAATACAAAAAATTGCTTTCAGCAAGTTTTTATATATAACAAATAAAAAAGTTATTTCATGTCCAATTTGAGCTTTAGATTTTTTGATAGAACAAATTTTTCAGTGGTCCCGTCAATTTTTTATGTTCAAAGGTTACTATACATAACATATGTATTAATGCATATTTATATAGATTTTATTTGTTCATAGATGTGAGGACTCATGGTGGACAAATTTGCTATTTGTTAATAACTTGATTCCGTGGGGTAGACAACAGTCGGCTAGATGTTTTTACGTTGCCTGGTACTTGGTACGCAAATTATTTGTTCAAATACAAAGCATATATATTTTCTTTATCTATATGTCACATGCAGTAATGCGCTGTGCCTCATACTTTTATATAATTTTCTTCACGTTAAAAATTTCTTTATGTGTTTAGTACCCAAGCACTCTTAAAGTATTAAAAATGTAGACCGTTCTTGTTCGATGTTGCATGTAAATAAGTGTATTACAGTTTATAGAGGCAAATAATGACTTTTAATCAAACTCTCTGCGCTTTCATATACATGTTTCGTATTAATTTTATTGAATAATTTCTCAAAATTAAAATTATTCTTTTATGTGAAAGTGTCATTGCGATATCGATTGGATAGATGGCACTTTTGTTGCTTGAGAGCTTCTTATAGTGTATCATTTTTCCTAATTTCATTGAACTTTTCCACCATATGTTTTACTTTTTATTATCAGTGCCTTTTCGATGTTGAAAATATATTGATTTTAAAAAAAAAATCTTGCCAATTTGTTTTTCTTCTTTTGATGTGTTTCTATGTTTGCGAGTGAATGTTCAATTTTAAAATTGTTCTTTTTTTTCTAGGCCAATGATATGCAGTTCTATGTGCTCTCACCCATATTCATTGTTCTTTATTTGAAAAGCAGCTTTACAGGAGGGTTCTTGACAGGTTTGCACACATGCACTTAATTTTTGTTTCAAGTTGAGTTTGAATCTTGGTGTCTCTATGTATGACAGGGCTCTTGTTGGTGGCATCACTAGTGGGTATGGGGTTAGGTTCCTATTGGTATAACTGGAGTGCTTTGTCACTTGATGGACAGTGGACAATAAGCTATTCCGAAGATACTTACACTGTACCTTGGTTTAGAGCAGTGCCATATCTCATGGGAATAGGGTATGTCTAGTATTCGAATCATCGTGCAGAATTGTACACTATTCTAACATAGGGTTTTTAGCAGGTTATTGTAATATGAACAAAGCTACAGTAAATTTAAACTGTGTACTAATTATTAATATTTTTCCACAATTTTGTAGAGAATAATCTTTACCGCTAATAATTAAATATGATATTTTGATACTAAGGCTGTTTCATATTAGATTTAATACTACTACTAATTATATAGAGTACTGCAATAGTACTACTATTAAAAGTAGCAAAATTTTAACAGATATTTTTTTGCTTTTATATACTGAACATATATTTAGAAATTTTGACTGCCTCTCTGATTAATTATATTATAAAAATTTCCGAATCGACATGTATTCGACTTAATTCAATGGAAAAATTTAAGCCTGCAGTTCACGGGGTGCTGATGATGTGGAGGCATGATATTTTGACATTTATAAGGAAATAACAAATGTGTACTTTTGAAGAGTTACCTTCAACAAAAATAGAGTAATAATCTTAATTCATTTACATTCCTTATTTATTATATAAAATAAAAGCCACCTCAATTTAATCGCAGCACAGAGAGGATGAAGCCATAAGAGTCTAAACAGCATGAAGATTTATGTGCTGGTTCAATGCATTATTTTTGTGAGAGTTGAATTCCGTTTAGTGAACTTTTCAAACAAATAGCCGATTGAAACTGCATATGTTTCTTAAGTTTGTAATGATCTAGTGCCATTGTAGATACGATTAGTATTGAATAGGATTGTAGTGTGATCTGCGTATGTATGCATAATCCTTATTTGACCCCCTAACATTCAGCAAATCAAATTGAGGGGGTATTTTGTATATAAGTGGCTTATTTTGATTGAATGTATTCATGCAGGTAGAGCGTACAGATGCAGTAAGCATCTGTTTTGAAAAATTTGCTCTTAACATATTTCAGATGTAACAAATAATTTGGTGGTTTCAACGGATTTGTTACGTTCGAAGTAACAGCTTTATAGTTCATGTGTACGAATGTTTTACGAGGATGTTTTTTTACTATCATGTGTACACTAAAAAGATTGTTTCTATTCTATTTGTAATTCAGTTTTGCAATGTTCTGGAATCGGCGAATCAATGATTCGAAGCCATGGCATTTGGAATCTTGGCAGCGATTTATGTGCATATGGTCCAGCATAATTATATTTCTAGCAGTTATATTCTGCGCAGTTACTGGTTATCAAATGTACCCTTGTGAAGCTTACGAGGTTAGCTTTCAAGCAAACTGCATATCTTCAACTTTTAAATGAAAATATTCATGCACAGTAAACTTGCGATATAGCAAGCATATCAAAATTACCAAATCAAATAGTGATATTAGAAAGTATATGAAGCTGAACTCGGCAAAATATATGTTTTTTGCTACTCAATCGATTAAATTTTGAATGTTGCTTAAAAATACTGTCTATTTATAATGCTTCTATAGCCTTTATTAATTTGATTCTCGAAGTGAATCATAGATTTCATTTAGCTTAATTTCTTTTTGTAATAAATTTCTTCGGTAAATGTTGAAATGATTAGTTTATTTTATCTTACTGCTGCACCTCTACCAATTTTATAGCTCATTTGTCAATAATAGAATGCCTGCATAGTTTCCCTAGATTAATGCACTTCGATGAATGTTTCTTGAATTAATGCAGTTTCCGGATCGATGCTAAATTTTAAATAATGCGAGCAAAAATCCAATGGACAAATTTTTTCAGTGTCAAAAATTGTTTCAAAAAATGTACTCGAATCTGTGAGTAAATTGAATAGTTCGGTTTGATCGGTGTGGTGTTCTTGCAGGGCACGTTGATTACTCAGTAATAGATATATATGTATATATGCATCTGCATATTTCTTATCCGTTAATTATGATTCATGTGCTTATTTCATTTGTATTTTAGAATCCTGATTCAAGTCAGTGTGGCAGCGGGTGGTCAGTATATTTAAGAATAGCATATAATACGCTAACTCGGCCAATTTGGTGCTTAGGGCTTATGCTGCTATGTCTCCCATGGTACGTGCATATATATATAAATAGTGGTACCACCAAAGACCAAGTTACTTAATGGTGCCACTGATAACAACCAATAGAAAATACTGAAATTCAATAAAGACTATCTTTTATTTAAAAAAGATGATTTTGAAATGTTTTTATTTAGCGCTAAGCCAATTTAAATGAGTTTTTTCATCAATGAGCATACAAAAATGTTATGTATGTTTCTACGATAATAGAGGCCATCAACAAATGGACGATATTACTATTGGCTAATATTGCCCTACTTCGATTGCAATCGACTATATCCATCTACTTTTTTTTCTATGCGTCATCAGACTTGCAGAACAGTATTTTATAACCCTGAAAATAGTAACCACAACAGCTTAAGAAGCGCAATGGCTAATTAAATCTTGTATTCAATGATGTGTGCTTTTTTGGAATTACTTTAACCATGTGAAATTATTGCAATCAGAATTACTGTTCCATCACAGCCTTTTGAACACTACCACTTTTATAAACATTACATGATGTAGATTTTTTTAGAATTTCATATAAATGGTACTTTTTTATTCTAGTACCGAAATTTCTAACAACTTATCATGATAGAACTTGGAAATTTATTGCGAAACTCGTCTTACGCCACCAAACTATTTTTTATAGTTTTGGAATGAGCAGGGTTGTATACTGTTTAGAAAATGAGCTGCAACTGATGAGAGAAATTTATTTTTAATTTGCACTGTTATATTTGCGGTCAACTAACTGTATTGCATCAAAATTAATAGTGCAACAACTACTGTATTACTAGTATAATATCTGCATACATGTCATTTTTTTGCTTACAATTTTTCAAAATTTATTTTAAGCTGCAATTAAAAACAGAATGCGATATTACCTTCGAATTTTCAGTATTTTTTGTCAAGTTATTGTATAATAAAAATGCTTAAATTTTATTTAGAACTTTTTTAGATTTGTTTATTTTCTACAATTTCTTGTTTTGCTATTTTTATATTTTAGTGCATTTTAGTAGTCGAAGTATGGCACTCGATTAATTTTTTTGCTGTTTTATGAAATAAATTTTTTAATCTTCTGCGTGGCAGTTTTTCAAACCAGGGGGGTCTTATTCAGCAGATATTATCACATAGAGTTTGGACTCCTTTTTCTCGCCTTAGTCTAGGAGCTTATCTAATGCATCCAATAGTAAGTTTATATATGTGTATTCATATATAAATACTGTTTCAGAATAATATTCTCTTATCGAAAGGTCACAATTATTGAAAGTAACCGTTGATCCGTGGCAAAGCATACGAGTTTTCATTATTCATGCAGACATGAATAATTTTTATTTAAAATATTTTCAAAATATAGTACGCTAGTTGTGACTAGTTTACCGTGTATATACTTTGAAGACTAGTATAATAGAAAAATGGTAGACTATCATTTTTCTTGGTAGTAAATAGTAGCAGCTGTACCTTTTCATCTAATATTTTTACCATTCAAAGCAGAATCATCCTTGAAAGGTCACAAATGCAATTTGATAGAATACGTGCAACATTTTTTCCTCTCTTTCAATGACAATATAAAAAAATGCCTCTAAGACTTGAAGTGGCTAAATTAAGTTTAACTTAGCTAGTAATTTCTTTTTGTAATATGTTAAATCGGTTCTTTTCAACCGCCTTACGATTGTCTTACAAAAATTTTATTAAAAAACGAAACCGAGGTAAAATTCATCGAATTATTTTCATTTTCCTCATGATAGACAACTACATAATGAATTGTTTGCTGCGCCAAATGTTCGAAGATATTCTAAATAGACTAATTTTATTCTAATTAGGTTTTAAGTGTTTTAACTTGATTACCATAAGGTCCAAGATTACAAAAGTTCACACACATTATTGTATGCATATCTGCAGGTAATTAATCTCTGGCTACTCAACTCCTCCTCAAAGTTTTACTTCAGCTATGTGAACATGGTCATGTTATTCCTAGGCGTCACAGCCGCTACATATCTGTGCGCTATTCTAGTCGCCATTCTAGTCGAGTGTCCAGTGTCCGTTTTGTACCGACACTTTGAAGTGTACATGCAGGAGTCATCACAACATAGTCGATCGAATTCGAGCGGTAGCAGCAATAGTAATAGAAAAGTTAGCCCAGTAAGTATTCGTGAGAATAATGGTATGTTTGAAGTCACCAAACGTTCTCCGAGTTTTAATGACGCATACCGCAGTCAAGAGTATATTTGGGATGCTCTAAGCTCTGATGAACGGTATGGTCCATATGGGACATACAACGAAGTCGCAGAAGCGGCGACTTACCGTTGATTCATCATGACTCATATGACTGTTTTGTAAATTTGGAAGTTTCACATGGTTCATAGAATTTTTAAAAAGAATATTTTTTTTAATCAAACTAGACTCGCTTTTTTCATTGGTTATGTCCTTTTTTGAAGTATGTAGTTTTATTTGTATTGGAATCTGATATTAATCTTGTTGATTGCAAAATTTAGACTATTGTGACGATTTTGGTGTTATTAACTATGGCTGACAATTGATATGCCAGATTATTGTCGAGTTGGAATTGAAAAAATTAATCCAACAAAGGCAATGCTTCCAAAACAGCTCTACGGCTCATAATAACTCAATTTCATTAATTTAATCGATTTAAGTCATTGTTAAGCATAACTATCTATGATTAGGTTAGATTATGCTTACATACTTTAATTTTGATACTTTCATCTGGACCAAAATTAGATATTGCTCATTTCGTGAAGTTCAAATCAATTGTGAAAATACCTTTCCATTCGGCTGGCACCAATTACATCTGTGCTGTTTGCAGCAATTAGAACGTTGCATTTCGAATGAAAAATATCTTAATATTTGGTAAAATTTTTTAAACTTTATTTATAATAAGAATGTGCTGCTAATATGTATCTTAATTTTTTTACTTGATTTTGAATGAAATGAGGTTGCAAATTTTATTTGTAGAATAAATAAATATTTTTATACAAAAATCAAAATAGGATTCATTCATAGATTATATGCAGATTTGAGCTGTCAGGGTGCAATATACCTATGATTCTTGCTAAACACTTGATTCAGATGTTTTCTGTTAAAAATCATATATAAACTTTAATTCCTGAATCAAAATCTACCAAAAGTTGAAAATTTTAAAATTCACACTTGAAAAAATCGTTTTGTGTGGTGTAGATCATCAGTTTCCATGTTATTTTTAGCTTTGTGGATGTTGACCACATACCACATTATTGCATATGCCCGATCAATTGATTTCACACTGCTTATGATATTTTCGGTACTTTTGTAGTCTACTTCGTTCATCAAGTTATACTCCAGCCAGCTATATTCAGTGAAACAGTAAACGGATAGGACAAAGCAGCACATTATATCAATATAAATTACAATTTAATCTGAGATAATTTCAAATTGCATTTCATTTTGCACAAAGAAAATAACAAAGCCACAAACAACAGGAATTGCTCAAGGCAACATGAAATCGAAAATCATAAATCCTACAAATCCACGCATGCTAAATTTGTACCACAGAAGAAGTCCATATCATCTATCTTTACATTGATTCATGGATATCATCTCAAATAGTCCTGAATGCTAAAAGTCCATCCGTCCGTGCCGCATAACCAAGTAGGGAGGTTGGTAGGAGCTATATCTTGGTGAAGAACTTTGCACATTTCGCGGTCCCCCACAAATGATATTTTTTTTGTAGTTCGTTCTTGAAGCATGCTAGCAACAACCTGCACAGATTTGTCAGCTTTCTTATATGAGCATATTTATAAAATGCATTCCTGAATAGCGTTCTAGTTAGAACAATGGTAACGAAATTATGCCATAGAAGTATTTTGCGTTATTGAAAATGAAAATACATGCGCAGCTGACTTTTTGGAGTTTAAACTGTGCATTTTGTCAAAAGGCTGAATTTTATCCATTTAGTTATGTATTTTGATTGAAATTTTTTTTGTAATTACCTCTTTATGAGCACCGATATATAAATTTGCTATATTAGCAATTATGCACATATTACATAAATATCAATGAATATATGCAAGTATAACCCTAAATAATGAATTTAAACCTAAAGGATTTCACGTAGATTTTAGGCAATGCATAAAAATGCTCTTCCTATTATAGGAAACGGATTATAAAATTTTTGAGAAATAGTGAAACCTTTAATAAAACATAACTTCAGGCAAAATTACTTTGAAAGTAACTGTTCATAAGAGTTTAGTTTAGAAAAATGCGAGGCACATATAAGATTTCGTTATCGACAATAACTTAAGCCACTGTCCTTTCCAAGAGGCATTGCAACCCCTGAAGAACAAATAATTCTTTCAATGCGCTGATTCTATTCGTTAATATTAAGTGTAAAAATCATGATTAATAAATATATGATTATATTGAATTTGTAAATAATATCCATTGTATTGCAGCTTTCATGTTTGACGATCAAACTCTCACAAATATGCACATGCATGCTTAAATGGATTACGCATTTCGAATGAAAAAAACTATTTTTCAATTTTTAAAGAAATTTGTAATTGAATATTGGATATCAAATTTTACCTTCCAGAAAAAATTTATCCCGCCACCAGCGTTAACTATTCGTACATAGCCTAGCCGCATTGGATAGTGATTCATCATAACTGAGATTGACTGCAGAAAAAAATCAAAACTTGAATAGATTTCAAGAAAAAAGAGCCAATGCGTTTGGACAGGTTGCATCACAATAAAGCAGAATAAATCTGAAATTCGACTGAAAAATATCAGATACGCTTCCTATAATCTTGAACCTAAAGCGAATAAGTATATTTGAATTGAAAAAGTCATTATAATATTTTACTCCGATGACTGCATATAAATTTTTGTTTGAACAAATGTACGTACCTCTCGTAGGAACGTAACAGGAGGGACACTAGTAAGGCTGAATCCCTTACAATCCACAATAACAGCAAAACGACTTTGATTAGGTGGCATAATCTGTAAGGCCCGCTCCATGGTGTACACCAGCAATTGAGACAAGTCTTTTCCAACAAAAGGTGGCTTTTCTAAAGCTGGTTTGAAGTATATTATCGGCCTACCTTCTCTGCAAAATGTAACCGATAAAAATACCTCAACTGTCATTTAGATCACCTACAGACACTCAATCTATATACATGTTGCAAAGAAAACATTTATCACTAGAAAAACATGCATGAACGATATCAATATTCGTAAAATTCTGGCTATATGTTAGCAACATTTTACTTATTTTGAAGCAAGGTGGGCGAAATTCAGCGTAGTTGGAACTGATATATAGAGCTCAGCCATAGAAATTAAAGCATCTGTTTGGATAGAAAATAAATTAACAATCTGAAAAGTTATGCAGCCGAAGGTACAAAATTTGGCTGTTTTATTCAAACATGTAGATATTTCGAAATAAACGTATATCTACTTAAGCCCATCCGATTCTTACTTAGCTACCTTGTCCCTCTTAACTATTAATTCATTCAAATGCATGAAAATACTTGGTCCATATGTGATAAATTTATAGGAAATCTGCATTTCAAAAGCCAGGAATTCAAGTGCAAATGTAATGCATTTTATCCACATTTACTCTGGAAAAGCGGAAAATGTTGAATAAGCCATGGATTACATCGAACCACTGTAATCTTCCAGAAATTATTCTGCAATTTAACATTTCAACAAAAATCAATTTTTCTTAGCTGAAACGACAACAAACTTTCCTTTAAAATGTTCTTATATTTGTTATATTTTTTAGAAGTCTATTCTACTCGCTCTTACCTACACTTTTTCAAAAATTCGACATATTTTAATGCAATAATCACCTATCGAACCCCCGAACATATACTTTCCCTTCAGCAATTTCACTTATTACAGATTCTAATGGTAGTTTTGCTGCCTTTGTAGATTCGCGCCACGTAATTGTTCGTTCAATAACATCCACTAGTCGCATACCATCTTTCTCTAATTTCCAATAAGAAACTTCTAAGAATCGAAGTAAAGCTAATTCATCTAGATCGTGCTAAAAGGACAAAAAATAGAGGCAGAATTGCTCATATAAGTCCCCTGTTATACATGCCACTTTTCTTGTTCCACCTCATCAACGTTTCCTTTAAATTAATATTAATTACACGATTTTGTTCAATTTGTTCAGAGGGTTCCAAATGTAAAAGAAAAAGACAGTGAAATAACCTTTGCCAAATCGGATATTACCATTAATTAAATAAATAGAAGATTAAATATATCCTACTTGAATCATTAGTAAGTCAATTAACTCATTGTGATTTGTAAAAAAAATGTTCAGCGACAGCATGAAGAGGAAACACATCGAACTTCAATTCTATCGCTAAGCCCTACATCTATCGGAAAAACACATTTTTTTAATTGTTGAATTTGTCATCATTCGAAAGATTTGTAGTTTAAAATGTACATGCTCCATTAATATTCATTTCCCAAGTCATTAGCAGCAAAAAATAGCATAATTGAGGATTGGTTTATTTAATTTACCGCATTGCAATATATTTGTGCTTGAAGAAAAAAGAACTGTCTGACTGTAGGTATTTACAAATACTGTATAAGTTGAATAATAATTTGTCTGGATCAGGACTCGGGTAGAAAGATATTTTTTGAATATGCAAGTAGCTGAAAATTTGATATTTAATCTGATGAATCATAAATCGAATTCGTACTGAAGTTCAGAAGTCGTACATCAATAATTATGTTAGAAGTGTCAATCAGTTTCTTACAATGCAAAATCTTTGCGACGAAAACATTGAGGACAAAGTTGAGAATGCGCGTGACAATAGCGGCTACATTTAAATTAAGAAAATTCTAAAAGTTTTGGGCAATTCATTGCTATTAATTTTATATTTATTTCATGTGAGCAGTAGAATTATATAAGTTTTGTCGCAAATACTCAAAATTAATATAAATATATTATTATAAGCCCTTGAATGACTCACTAATTATTTTTAATCAGCAAGTTTTTTTTGCGGTGCAAGGATGAGGAGAAGATTAAAAAGAGAGGAATGAAATATTTTCGAGTAAAAGGTGACATATGACTTACGTTCACATCTCGAGCGCGTTTTCTTAAATTTGTAACTTGGTCTATCTCGTGAGATAACTCTTTAAGCATATGCCATTTACGTTCGTCCATAGAATACAAACCATGCACTAAGCTACTACTTTTATCTGGAATATTCTTTTTTCGCTTTTTAATTGATAATTTCCTCTTAATTGCACTGAAATTCACTTTCCCCCATTTTTTATCTCGCTTATACGGATCTTCAGTCGTAGGCAGGGTTTGATTGGCGTTGATATCAATTCGAGGCCCAGCTGACTTCTTAAATAAATGAAGATATGCCAGAATTGCACCATAGATAAAAACAATAGCAAAGAGAACTGTTGGCCGCAAGAGCGGAGTTCGAAGGCTCCTCAAGAAAAATCGTGAGGACATTAATTCTTGTAATTATGCAATAGATGAAAATGGAGCTTGGAGTGTAATACAGTTAGTAATAAGGGCTTACAAATTATCGGTGCAACGTGGAAGTCCACAACATAAAAATATTACGTTTTCATTCGTTCATTTATTTTAGTCGTTAAAATTGAACAAATCAGAAGTAAGCATCCATAAAAAATACGGTGATGTCATAAATGTACTTCAAAAGTAATAGCTAATTAAATATTTTCTTTTATTATGACGAAAATTTGAGAAAGTGTTTGGATTAACTAATAAACTGACACTTTTATATATTCATTCCAAAATTGTGAACATTCCAACTGAGCAAAGGCCAATTCCTCACTTTTTTGCATGCATCAAGTTGGATACTATGTATTTATGTATTATCCTCATTTAAAAGAATTTATTACTTTGTCTTGGCTTTCAATTACTGAGTTCCATGACGCAAGTTTCAATTAGTTACTTTACATCAGCACCAGTACTTAATGATAATATTATGCATGCAAACATGTTTTTCTACGCTTGTGTTATCTAATATTCTTGTTTATTGTGAAGTTACCTGCCCATAAGGTATTTTGGCATTACTCTGTATTGTGTTTCATAGTTATAAATTTTACAAACTACAATAAAAATGGTAGAGCATGATAATGAACAGTGAAAATGTCAATTCTGATGTAAATGCACTTCTTTTGATGTAACCTAGAAAGTGACTGATTCAAGCGCATTTTTGCTGTGAAATTCTTGACTCTGGAGAATAAAATTTAATTGTTCAAAGTTTGAAATTACAATCTAAATGGACAAAGTACTTGTTTTTGGATGACCATTTGTCTGATTCTAACTCTACAACAGAAAAGGAGAAAAGCTGGTTGTTAGAAATTAACTCCCTTAGGGATTAATTCTATTTTAATAGCTGCGGTCAGTGTTCATTTATGATGTTCCAAGTAAACTGGCTGCACAGATTCTAGTATGGTTTTATATTTTGTTGTGTTGATGAAGTTAGCTCACTTCTATCAACACAACTAGTGCATGATAAATACACATATTTCTGCCACAGTTTCTTGTGTTCTGTTATGTTTCATGTTTCAAACACTGGTGATCATTTTTGTTGGGCATTTCTTTAATGATATCCATAACAAATATCTCTACTAGCACATGTAGCATGGAACATTTTTAGCATTTGGCTAGCATTGGCAGTGATTTATATGTATCTTCTACATGAGAATATTGTTCAAGCATTGCTTTGGCATACTTTTTTGATAGTTATAGATGAAAGAAAGAATATACAATTACTTTAAACTAATCTGCAGACAATCTAACTTATAAAAACACTTTTTTGCTTAAATTAAAATATCATGGTAAGCTTTTTATAGTTTGATATTGTTTATGCCTCAAAAAATAGAATATGAACCTGCGCTATAGGTTTTCTAGGATTTTTTTTTGTAATTCTAGAAAACTAAACTGAACTATAATTTATTCAAGTTTGCTTGGAAGTTTTGTACAGTTTTTACAAGACAAGGTTGATATTAAACCCATCAACTCATCAGTTTATGTAACTTATGTAGCCTCAAAACTTTTAATTTTTAGCACATCTGTTTACATACTGTTAGAATATTAGAAGAAAGAAAGATAATAAGATACAACTCGGTATGATTCTAAGGTCTTAGCAAGAGGTGACAGATGAGATATGGAAGCAAAGCAAAAAAATGATGATATAGGAATGAAATAAGCATATTAAAATGATATGGAAAAGTATGTGAAAGAATAAGAATGATTTAAATAACCCATGCACCAGAGAACACATCTGTTAAAAATTAACTTCCTGAAGTGCTAATTCTGTTTGTAGCTGCAGTATAATTTAAGAAGATTTGTGCAACTATAAAATTCAAGAGGATTTGTATAATTCTAGATTTAAGGAGAGTCACATAAGTAGAAGTTCAAGGAGAGCCATATATTTTGAATAATCAGCTTACATATATTTTTGTTGTGTTGATAGAATGTCCTCACTTCTATCAACACAAATAATTGAATGCAATATATCTCCGTCAATTCTTGTCTGTTTCTTCTTGCATCTTGACTATTGTGTTTATAATAACATCACCACAAGGACAGCAATCTTCTGTAGATTAGATGAGGATGCAAAGAAGCAGAGAGGAAAATAGAGAGTTAGAATTATGCAATTTGCACAATCTTTTCAAAGTTGTAAGAATAGCATGAAGTTAATTTAAAGGATATAGAAATTTATGCAGCAAAAATGATATTTCATATCTTGTAGCTGCAAATGGATGCAAGATTTTGGAAATTGTACTTTGTTGGTACCATAGACTTGTAATTAAAAGTAAGATTTGAGATTTGGACAAATAATGAACTGACTGCAATTGAGAAAGAAACTGTAGTAGTGTTAGTAACTAATTTGTTTACAATTAATTCTTAAGGTAATTGCTCTTTTAAGTGTTATTCCATTATTTAGCTGTATCATTTTATGGCTCTCCAGATAGACTGGCATTGAGATTTTGTTTGTGTTGCTGAGTATGTTTCTCATCTGCTCTCAGCAACACATATTATGTTTGTATAATGTACTACCCTTCTATAATATTTGCCCATTTTGTTGCTACCTTATCTGGTGCATTCATGAAAAGCAGCAACAGTAAATAGAAGTTTAAATACATACTGCTTACTGATGCTCACATATATATATATTGAAGTTTACATTTAAGAATTAACAGTGGTGCTTAAAAAAAGAGAACACTTAAAGATTAATTTGTTTGTACATAATCAACATGTAATGAATGAGTTCCTTGTAGTATCAAGCTTGAAGCTTGAATTCAAATTGGTAACCTTGAATACAGTTTTGCACAACAATTTACCTAAAAATTTGTTGAAAATATAAATCTGCACATAGTGGAATATGAACTGGGCAGCACTGAGTTATCCAACATTGGCAAAAGAAGTAAAAAGCTTCATTCATTTTTAGAAAAAAATATTAAACTTAGATGCTCATAACTATGTTTAATTATTTAAGACTAGCAAAATTATATGTAATAGATTTATAAAAGCTCTGCAGTTCAATGTTGACCTTAATTTTACTTTTTAAATGCTTATTTTTATTTCATTTTTCAAACATTTCTCAAGCAAGCAAACATGGTATGTTTGTTAATAAAGCACCATTTAATTCATATTCTATTAAATGAATACATGTTGCTCAGAAAAAGTAGTTTTATTAGTTATTATCAGTAGAAATTTGAACATCTTCAGCTCAAAAATAAAATAAATCACAAGCATTTAATTTCAATGCTTCTCATAATTGAGATTTAACTAGTTCATATAGTTCATTACCTGGAGTGCATTGACAACAGCAACACATATTTGTTTCAAGCTGATTTAGAACAAGCTGTTATGAAGAAATTATTAGCCATAGATATATCCCCAAAGCTATATTGACACTTTGTGTATTTTGAAAATCTCTATGCATTCTTTCAACATGATGTTTTTTCTATTCGATTCTGATTCAGTATTTGACACAAGACTAGCTGCTGTAACGAAAATTAATTTTTTTAGTGATAACATAACATATATAGTCTAACTTGAATGTACGAAAAACTGGTAAGTTGGCTTTTTCCCATAGGTGCAGTAGGGACATTGAACTATGCCTTGAACAAAAAATTATCTATAAGCAGACATCTGTTTCATATACCAACTCAAACTCAATCTCTCGTGTCGTGGTACATATTTTTCATCCAATGATGATTGTCCAGAGTTATAAAATTCTGAGAAATATTGTATCCTTCTAAATATCGTTTCGTTGTAAGAACTAGTACTTTTTACGTTTCTTACGATATGGCCGTTGAGTATAAAAAAAAATCGTCTCACTTTTCTCATCAATTATATAATCAATTTCTCGCGTTTTGTGCGTCAATATGCACGATGTTCAGAGAGTCGGAGTTCACGGCTGTAACACTTTCTTCGCAAAAACTACATATAAATGGATCATTTTAGCCGCAATAATTGGCAGTCACATGTAGGAAAACCTTCCGTACGTGTGGCAAGTAGCGGAAGTCCAAGAAAAAATCCAAACCTCGTACTTGACCCCCTCCTCGATTTAGTCATGACCTTGGACGAAATGGAGAACAGGATAGAAGATTTTACAGAAGAGAATCTATTATTCGAACAAATGTGAGAGGAAATATTTTTAAGCTCCAAGCTCTATTTAGTGTGGTGATGTAGCCAAGATGGATGACATTTTAATTGTTGGATTATATTGCGAATAACTTATTTTTTCTATTGTAATCCAATTTTCAGAAACGCTTACATCGAAAAGCTGAAGAATATGAGTGACGCGAAGGATCATTTCCAAGTGGATATTCCTATTCAAGTACTGGATCGATTGGACAATGATACTAACAACAATCCAGAAAAGTTCAGCGTGGAGCTTCTTCAAAGATGTCGCTCCAATTTCTTACAAGTTAGAACAAAAACGGAGGGGCTTAAATTACTAAAGGAAGGTATTAACGACTGGAGAATTCATGACGAGAAGAATGGAAAAACGTTGTAGACCAACATCGAAAATTTTATTGTTGGTCGGCTGTTGCATACCTTACTGCGAAAACTATTTCTCTTCATCTATTCCTGTTACAATGCTGCCATTCCTATTGGGTCCATTTCTTGAGAAATCAAGATAAGACTGAAACTACCACCGATTGTCACTAGGGAAAACTATATATCAGGAGTGAAATTGACGTTAAAGGACTCGACTTGCTGTATTTTCTAGTGTTATTAGATAAACTAATAAAAATATGATATGGCTCAACTCTTCTTAGTAAGCTGAAATATATACCCTAGAAAAAATTACAACCTAAATATATTAATAATTTTAAATTATTTTATGTGTCTGGCGAGTGCTGGAAACAGTTATGCATCTTTTAAATATGAACAACATCTATTTTTGATTTAGATCGTAATTGGTTTTTCTATTAGAGAATGTCGCTTGAATTTTTTTCGTAGAAAATTTAATATTATCTTTCAAAACACAAAAATTGAAATGTAAATGTTTTGAAAAGTAATCATGGAATAATCCTGCTGTCCCACTAGCGGTATATTTATTAAGCATATTTTAAAGTGCCCAGTATTAATTTAGTGACATTATTATATTCAACTGCATTCTAAATTACTAAGGAAAAAATATAGCATTGAAAGCAAAATACAACATATTTTTGCACATCTGTACACCGACAGTTTTCAAAAAAATTTCATACAATATTCACCAAACACTGTTCTAGGACATTCTTTATTCGTGGCATCCACATTTTGAGAGATGTGCAAAATGCAATTCAACAGCATTAATTTTACATGTGAAGGATAATTTTCAAATTCTCACAGACCCCAAATAAATGGTTCGCAATCCGGTCTATCGTACTGTTCGAAAGTGCTGCTAAAATTACTAGAGCTCATTTCAGTGTTATAATTAAGCCTTTCCTCTGAGGACCGAATATTACGTGCATACCGGTCGATAAGATCGCGTCTCGTCTTTACATCGATGCGAGCAGAGGCCAAAGGTACATCAAAAGCTCCTTCTGGCGTAACTGGTTCAATTTCCTGAAACCATCAAATTATTTAATAAATCAAGTAATACTTTCGTGTTTAGTTAATTGCAACTTGGAATTGTATACAGTAAGCTACTTCGGATTTATCGAGTTTTAACTAAAAATAAATAAATGAAAAATTAGTACTGTGCCCAAGCTAAGCTTCAAATTTTGGGGTAAATATAATGAATGAATCCAGTGATTTCGACGAAATTGTAACACTTGAAGATTACTGTTTTTCATTATCAACAGTAAAAAACTCAAATATTAATTGAGCTTGAAACAACCTATCGAATCCAAACTATCCTCACTAAAATTTACGCCACTATGGAAAGGGTCAATATGTAAATATTTCAAAAAGATTATTTACATGAAAGGTACTTGCTGTTCATTTATTTAATTGATTTATAACCATTAACTTTGACAGGTCAAACCATATACAATTCGATTTTTATGAAACGAAACTTTGGTCATTTGGTATTCAATTCTATATGAATAATATGATTTTATCTTCAACGAATAATACCATAATCATTAGCAAGTTCAAGAATCTTTGAATACAAATCTAAAGTCTGAGCAGCTGATGAATTTATGCATATGCTGTAAGATAAATGTAATAATTATTGATTTCATCATGTCAGACAAGAAAAACTAAAAAAATTAACGAAACTCTTATATTGTTTGCCTTAGGCAAACTCATATATTCAGGTCATGGGACGTGCGGCAAGGAAATATCTGCGTAATAATACATTCTTTTCAGATTTAAAAAACAAAATTCAAGAATTACCTCTGAACCTATCAAGTCTTTGGCTGTTACTCGCCCTTCACCAATGTCTTTACATGCCATCATCAGATCATAGCAGACTCTGTCAGATATAATGGAATCTCCATTGTACTCTGGGTGCCGTGACACAAATCTCCTCATCCATGCAGCAGTTGTCATCACCTAAATAAATAGCATATATTAGCAGCACAGAGATGAACCCACAAAACATATCCTAAACAAATGATGCCACGATTATCAGCAAGCTCGAAAACATCAGAATTCCAATTTTCAGTTCAATCAGAGGATTTATGCAAAACCAGTCACACCGGTGGACCGCCAATGACTTCAAATATATGTATAAATTCATAAACCAGGTATTAAAATATAGATTACAAATAATACCTATCTACCCCCACAAACTTATTCCTTTGTGAGACACTAAAAGAATTGTAGATATTATATTGTATATTTAACAAAGGGCAGATCTTCTATTAATATAACAGAATTACCAAGTACAAAAGTCAATAGCTATTGAAAATGAGAACGGGTTTCGCAACCCTGAATTCTGACAGTGAAGGAATTTCTCAATTCAAAGGAATTCCATTATATAGTACGTTGACTTCTTTTCATATTTAATCGCAGAATACTCTTTACTTTTAAATCCTTTGTCTGGACAGGTAAAGTTTAACTTCATCATTTCGAAGTAGTTTATTAATGCTACTAGGAAAATTTAAAAAGCAACAAATAACAACCTTAAATGTGAACAAAATTTTGAACTTCTCGAGGGGAAGCGGATAATTATTTTTTAAATGATTGATAATAGAACTTTAAAATTTGACAAAATAAAAGTTGAAAAAATATTCCAAAAATAACTTCTATTTACCTCGCCAGCAGCACGTGCACGCAACAGCTCGAGATATGCTTCAATACGTTCAAAAGTTCGCGTATCAGTTCCAATATACTCTAAGTATGCATATACTAAAGGAATAAGACCGGGGTAATGGTGAACAGAACCATTTCTATCACACACTTTTCCCATCAGAATTTCAGAAATAGTCATTTCTTCGTATGAATCCATACCCTAAAAAAGCAAAAAAATATATAAAAATAAATATTGAAGTTTACCTTTTTGTCAATTTTGAAGAAGACTTTATTTTAGTGCATCATGTCATGTTCGACAATGTATTATCATTCAAATTAAATAAATGGCATTCAAATTTAATATATTTTCTATTCAACTTAAATTCTTCAAGTTTAGATAATAGATGTAGAATTCAATTTAAAATTTTATAAAAATTCAGCTCTTAAGCCCTGAATTTTTAAATATTTTTACACAAAAATGTATTCATATGATAAATAGTACATTGATCTTAGAAATAAGTTTTCTTCAACAAAAAGACATTTTATCAAAATTAAAAAAAGGCTACTTTGTACCCATTAATTTTTTAATTTTTTGACGCACATTGTATGAATTTAATACCATACAAAAACCAATTATTTTAAACATTAAAGATACATTTAAGAGGAAAGAATAAAAGGATCTGTGAAATCCATTTGATGTAAAAAATTGTTCAACACTTCTCAACTCTAAGATTAAATTTGATTAGCAATTTTCTAAAATTTCAATATCAATTTGTCACGGTTGAATGCCAATTTTAAAATTTAGGCGCCAATTTGCCGAAATTAGTAGTCAAGTAGTCAAATTCGAGAGAGAAAAAGCACAGCATACTAGCTTTAATTTGAATATGCATTTATAGAGTATTTTTTAGAACAATATCTAAGATGCAGTAAATTGCGTATTTATGTCTAGTAACCTTTGTGCTCTACCTTTTGTTGAGAGTCTCGACCGCTTTCGTGGGGATCTATACATGACCGATAAAAAAACTTTTGATTTAGAACAGCATCTCGCTCATGCGCTCGTTCCATATTTAAGTCTACCTTACTCAATGGTACGTACAGACATAAGTCAAATGCGAGAATAACTCTAGTCACTAGTACTACAAAGACCACAAATGCTGCATTTTCAAAATCAGTAAGTTGAATTTCTAAGCTCCGAAATTCTGTCCTGCAGAAATAAAGGATATTAAAAATTTTAATTCAACAGTTTTGCGCAACATGCATGTTGTGTGAAGCCTTTAGAACTTTCAATATGTAGCAACTTTATAATCTCTTTAGGACAACTATAATAAATTATTGTATTTCAACGAAAATTCTTTTCAACAAATAGCCACTAATTGCTGCATCACTCATACTAGTAAGAGCAGATATCCTTTAATTGAATGGTTGATAAATACTGTAGTGCAGAGAGGGAGGTGCTGTTTGATATATATATATATATTCATTTTTCAAGTCCACCAAAAATCATGCCAGATTTTTGTAGCTGCACCTGTAAGGCATATCGAAATCAGTAATTCATACATTGAATTATATGCAGCAATTCAAGCAAGATTTTGTAGGCATCTTATATAATATACCTCCATCCTATGTGGGGATCATTCGGGCCCGTGCGAGGGGGAGGAGGCTTCCAACGCACAGTTTGCCAATTTGTCGACTGAATATTTTCGAAATGCTCTGCCTCTTTTTCATCATCCAGCTCTTCTATTCGACCTTCAAACACCACCAACGGGTCTCTGGTAAACAAATGCGCCACGTGGCGTGCCATTGCTTCATCGATTCCAGCATTCAGTAGTGCTTCATATGAACCTTCATCAATCTGTGCAAAAATACATTTAAAAAATCTTCATGTAAAGATACATATTTCAAAAAGTTGTTTAAGAGAAGTCTTTCATGACTGCTGGAAAAATAAAAACTCTTGCTATGTATACATTATTAAATGTAAATAGAAATGCATTGGAATATCATAATTTCAACAAAAAAATTTCATCTCGTTGAAAAGTAACCTCCATCGATGATTTTTTCTATGACTTGAGCATAGATATAAAAATAATTTTGCAAATAAATTTATTTTTTGTACTACAGCTTTCAAAACTTAATTTGTATATGCCCCTAAGGATTGACAAGAATAATATTCAATTTCTTTAAACATCCAAACTCACTCTAAGTCAGCCGAACTAGTTCGCGCTTGAACAAACTTGGCTCGATGAACTGAATTCAGTCATGAGAATTTGATTCAATTCATGACTGCTCTTATACAGTTCAGATAACAGTTATATACAGTAAACAGCAAGGATAATAATAACCTTTGAAAATTTCTGCTCCAACACAATTGAGCCATAGAGAAAATTCTGTGGCTCCTCTAAAATTCAGCAGTCATGTGGATAATTCTACAGCAGTATAAATATTCATGTAGCAACACTCACTTTAGCCATTATAATATTTTCAATATGCGCTCATTGATATTGACGCAAACCATTAGTGACCTTCCATTCATAAATTGCGATTTATTAGAATCTATCATTTGCACACAGCTCTTACTTTAAACTTTGTAGCACTGCTACCCGTAAATAGCTCTAGCTAACTGTTTGTTAGCATGTCATGCATACATGAAAATACTGCAAAAAAACTTTGGATGTTTTTTAGAATGCTTAAACTCAAGAGAGCTGGCTACTCGATATTTTCCGATATATATATGTATACATCATTTTACCGGGCAATCGATATCATTATAGTTTCTAAGGTTCCAAGCTCGGCAGTCCTCGCCATTCGCGCCAGATTTACAATGATGGATAAATGTACTGATTGAAGCATATCGACTTTTAGGCAACAGCTTTTGGCCATTACCGGCCATACGACTTTCACCTTTCGAATCCACTACTTTAATTCCACGTTCTTCAGGGGTACGGTCATCCACACTATATCATAAAGCTACATAATGAACCTTTTTTTAATTTGGCAACTTAAAAACACATTAAGGTGATTGAGTGCTGAACCAAAACGAACAATAAACTTTTCCGATTCATTTTGATAGACACTGATAACTCTAGAATCATAATATTTAAGTGCGCTTTGAGGCAATAACCTAGTATTAAAATATAATGATTTTTTAATGAATGATTTTTCCACTAACCAATGAATATTCATCAACCATTTATGCACATATACATGCAGAAATTTAGTGAAATCATATGTTCAACATCGATCTCTACGGCAGAGATTCAAAAGAAAATGTGAAGTGAAAAAACCTTCGTAACCAAAAGCAATCAGTATTCTAATATGTTAGAGTGTCAGAAAATTCTTTTCAACTTTACAAAATACCTTTTCGTTTTCAATAAAATCACAATCTATCCCTCTGTAAAAATCTCTACTTATAGTTTCAAGTATTATTATTTAAAACTTTTTATTTATCTTCAGTTCTGGTATATCTAGTGTATAATATTTTCTGGCATTGCTATTGCAAAATAGCTTATATATAAAAAAATTGAATTAATACTACAGCTTCATTAAAATCATGTTTCCTTTCTTATCTCTTTATTTAATACCACCACACACTTCCTATTTCTGATATTACAACCATCTTGCAAAACGGCAATTCGGAATTAAAAGTAATTGTGAAGATGCACGCATAATTTGGGCAAAGAAATTTAAAAGGAATTACTGCATACCTGGCACTAATGACATTCCATCGCACATCCATATCAGCTAAACGGCCCCTAAATATAGGGGTAGCTGCACTCAGGGCCAGCATGATGGGCGAAAGTACCGCCAACTGGTCATACATATACCTAGACTCAGCCACATCCCGAGCCTGAAAGGTCAGCTGTAGGCAGCAACAGCCCATCCCAAAGGCCATTGCGTCCATATGTATGAAAGGCTTCTTTTCACCTAACATATCATCATTCTTTTGATACAAAAGAGAAAAACCAATTAGAAAAAGCTTAGAATAAAATTTGTTGAAAAGATTTCAGATTACTATTTTAAAGTAACTCCCGAAAATTGTTCAAAAGATGTGAAATAATAGAGGGAAAAGCATGATGTGTAACATTTACAAAAATTATTAGTGTGTAGCCATGTAATTCGGAAATATTTCACCTCAATACAATCGAATGAAACATATGATAGAATGAATAAAATTGAGAAACTGCCTTTGTCCGATGAATAATCCTTCCTTGCACCTGCTTTAAAAAATCTACTATAGTGAGAATGAGAAAGGGATAAACCTTTAGTTCAAACCAAACTCGAGGGAAAATGTGAAGCATATGATTTACGGGGTGCAAATGATGTGATGGCATGAAATTGCCTTGAACACACATTGTCAGTATAATGTTATCATAGTACTCAAAATAATTTGCTAAGCCTATAATTTTTTTTATATAGAACTTAAAAAACTAAAACCCAATATTTTTACCTGTAGGAACTCTGGTGTGCAGCCATCTCGATAAAGCGGTACCTTTATATCAACATTCGAACCTCTTCGGGCCCGAATATTGGCAGTTAGCGCAGCAAAGCGGGGATGGGGATTTATCACCTCGTCGGATAAATACTGACTAGCAGCAACCTCCCCATTTGGCGAAGACACAATGGGGTCACAAAAATCACTACCAACTCCAAATCTGGGGAAAAGCGTAACTGTTGGCGATATTTCATTGGAGTTGAGAGCCGAGAGCAGGCGGGCTCGGCGTAATCGCATGGATGTTTCGACTCTAAGTAAATCGGTTGTGAACCCCCGAAATGGCTCCCTGGGGGTTCCTTCGAGCATCCATGCCCCGTATTCGGGGTGCCATGTGCACCCTTCGGATCTATACGAGTGGGATTGTTCAAGCTCATTCAGTGTATCTCTTACATCGGATGCTCGCAATGATACGCGAATTTTTTTATTGGTATGGTCAACCTAGAAAAATGATTGCTTTTTTATGGTGGGCAAGAGTTTTGATTAGCTAGTGTAAAATTTATTGAAGCTGAGTAAGGTCAAAATTCAATAAATTCTAAATTTTAAATAAAGTAATATTTAAGGCACGGCGTATGTTATCAACGCACATAATGAAATTTATTCATGATTCAAATGAAAGTATGCATAATAATTGATTGAAAACAAATAATTTGCTTTAAAAATTTTCAAATTGTTTAAATTCAATTCAGCAGCAATACTCCTATCTCTATTTTAACTTAACTTATAATGACTTTAATTCATTTATTCGATATATACACTCGCAAAAATAATGAAGAGACGAGCAGAATAAATTGAAACTCAAAAAAACTAAATCAGTGAGAAAAAAAGTTAAAGGATTTTCTTACCTTAAGTAGAGCATATTCAATTTCATCTCCCCATTTCAGTTCATCGTTTCGAATATCTTTTACTGACTGATATCGATTGATAAATTGCTGTATGCCATGTTCCCTGACATAGTGTAAGTGAGGCAAGGCCTGATAAGAATAATAGAAGAAAATACAGTAACGTTAAAATTCAATAAGGAAGTAAAAACACTAAAATGTAAATGCATGTGTGGCATTGAACGACGCAATTTTATTTATTTGAATGTTACAATTTTTCTTGTGCACGTATAACCATACAAATAAATATCATTAATGCTCAGTCGAACATACATTTTTCCATGGGATAGGTTTTCCTACTCGAAGTAAGCCGCCAGAAACCAGAGAAGTCACTGCATATGCTAATAACGAAAAAAATTTAACGAGGCGCATCTCCTAATCATAAATTTATTATCCCACTCCTTTTACTCCAAAGGTCTTGAATTCTTTTTGCTCGTTACAGCTGAAAATCGTATGGTTCGTATAAAATATATATGAGGCTGAAAATTTAATCGAATTGATGACACCTCATTCATAGAACTTCATACGATTACTTTCCAACTTATAATATAAGATTTTTAGGTGCAACATTAAATTAGATTCAAGCTAATCAAAATTTAATTGAAATGAGAAAATAACTTCATTTTTAGAAATTGACTTGCCATATAAACTTCTCAGAAAATTCAGCTGTTTAAAATCTTTCTAAAATCTGAAAGGAAATAGACCATCAATACTGAGCATATACAATGATAAAATTTAACTGAATTATGTTGTTTATTTGATTTAAAATTCTGTCAATTTAATATTCTAATGAAGCAAATGTGACTCACCAATGACATCTATGTCTGCATCTTTACATGTAAAAATGGTCTGATTTTGCCATGATATTTTCTGTTATTTACATGTTAGTAACATAATAGCTGGAATTTAAAATACGAAATGTAACTGCCAGAAAATGTAAGATGGAAATCAACATGAAAAAGCGATCATCATGCAAAGTTCACAGAGTGAATAGCATTTGAAAATAACAAACTTTTTATAAGATATCTGAGATTTATATGACTGAATTGTGTTTTACTCTACCTCGGGAGGTTTTTCGATGGTTGCAGAGCTTGGATATGACATACCCCGTGAAAAATATTAGAAGGTTTGCAATGTTTGCAATAAAAAAATATCATCAGTAATTCGAACGGAGATTTCGCAAAAAAAAACGCCAGTACTAATACTACATGTTTTGTTTATAATTAGTGATGTAATTAAAATGAATCGACGACAATGTGCCAATGTATAATTATTGTTAGTGTATTTTGGTAATATTCCTTAGAGACTTCTCAAATGGCTTCCTAATTGCGGATATTTGCAGTAAATACTTTCCAAAATATATTTCTTCTCGCTCTTTTCAAAATGGAACGGCAATTAGTATCAAGAAGGTACATTTTGTGCCCACTATCTCTCACTTGTTCATTTCATGCATATCGTGAAAACTCTGATTCTTCTAAAATGCAATAAAAATATAATTCTCAGAATAAAAAACCTCATATTTCAGCTTATTTTTATTATACCAATATTTGAGTTATTCATCTGAAATTTTTTTCATATTATTTCATGATTGAAGTAGCAGTCATTGTTGCCTTCCCGCATTATCTGCACCTTTTCAGGATAACTGGATCCACCTAACAAAATTTTTAGAAAAGCTAGCATTAGTAAGCTTGCTTGATGTCGATCTTATTAACCGCATCATAAATTGTGAGGAGGGGTTTGCAATGATCTTCATTTGTCGATTGTACGAAGTTTTGACAAAAAGAAAACTCCAAGAAATTCAAAGAAACCCGACCTCAAAAGAAACTCCCCATTACGCTGAAAATACAAGTTCATATTCTGCTCGAAGTAAAATAGAGGTACAATACTGAAAGATTGCACTTAAGAAATACTATTTTGAATATCAAACTTATTTTTAGTGTATGAAAATGATAATCATTTACTCAATCTATTTGGCAAGTTAATGAGAGATCCTAGAGATACAATAGAAACAGGTAGAATAAATACTTTCACAAATTATTTGTGTTCATATTTAGATGCATATATGTGACTATAAACACTTTTCAATGCTTTCTCTCTGCATAAAGCAAAAAAATTATTTCAAAAACTGAATGTTAAAATGATTATGCTTGAAATTATTGCTAGAAAAAGTGATTTCACACTCTCTCCGTTGCACATTATTTTGATTTTGAAAGTAACTTTAAAATGGCATTTTTTACTTATTTTTTTCTGTTTCAGTTTGAATAATTTATTGTAATTTCATGCACATGAGCTAAAATTGATGCATTTTTAAATGCACATTTTCCAAAAGAATCAACGTTTGTAAGTTACCTAAAAGCAGTTTTTTTGTTAACTGTTTTTTCTTCATGAAGATTAAAGATTTATAAGAGTTGCACAAGTTTATTGTAAATTTGCTGAAATAGATACATCATTTATACATTTTCTGAAATTTACAGTTTTGTATTACAAATTTGACAATTCTAATGTAATATGCAGTATAAATCTGAGTTGGAAAATACATCGAATGATGGCTCACTTCAAGATTTTGTGCCAAAACAGCTATTAGAGCATGCCAAGGCACATATGTCACTTTTTCTTATCACTGTTATGGATTTTACATTTTTTTAATTTATATGGAAAAATATGAATAAAGCACTGAATAATTAGCATTTAAGTACACATTTTTAAACAAAAAGTATGAAAATTGATAGATTAAGACATTTTTTGTAGAAAGTACTCTGGACTCAAAGTAAATCAAAAGCTTGCATACATGTAACTTAATTTATATTTTTTTACCTTTTTTTCAATGATAAATATTAAAGAATTTGAATGAAGAGAGGCATGATAAAGAGTCTAAAGCACAATCCATGAAACGAGCTACTCGAGTCCCTACTCACTCTGTGCAATTGGATGCCATAGCACTGCTTCCTGTACCTGTAAAACAAATCAAAGTTAAGCAGGTCAGTACATGTGAATTTATCTCTGAGTGCTCATGTACATTCCAATTTTAGAGAGTGCAATTACAATTTCTCATCCATGTTTATTAGGATTAATTTCTTTATGTAGTTTTGATTTTATGTTGTACAGATTGAAGTCATAGATTTCAATAAAGCCAATGACTCTCAACTATTACCGGAGAATGTTGCGTGCTGCCATGACAGCCAGTCTAAACTAGCAACCGTACACTGATTCAAATTCTGCAGTCATAGTCGTAGATATACTAGAGATATTTTTGATACGAATGAAATAAAAGTTAAACACGATTTTTTAATATGCTGATTTTGTTGCTTATAAATATGATACCAATTCCAATGCTATTAGATCTGAGTCCTGAGTTTTCACAATAAAGACTCTGTCAAATTTACACTAAAATATTTAACCTTTCTATTTTTGATGCACCAATTATACCAACGTAAGTCTTCAAATTTGGTATTGAGGTGAAGAAACAAATATCTTGAGCAATAAAGTTGAATTCTAAAAGAAATTTATTTTATAACTAAAATTTGCATGGATGCAGAAAGCATCATTTGTGTTATGCTAGCTTTGTAAAAAATTCTGTTTTATTCCAATTAAATTGATGCTATAAATATCTATGGAAAGAAGTAACTAAAAAATTGTATTTTTAAACAAATAATGCATGAATGCCCAGTTCTGGCAATCAATAAAATGTATGCATTGCTTTCAGGTCTTGAAACATAAAGAATAACTTTTCACTTTGCAAGTTAATTTTTTTTGTTCAATTGCTTTCTGCTTTATGAATTTCTTTCACTTACTAAAAATTATATTTAAAAAATATTTGTAGCATAAATTAGATATGCTTCAATCTAAAATGATTGTTCAAAGTACTCTATTTAGTATACCAATACTATTTCAAATATTTCTTGAATAAGCAAATCACTAAATTTATTTCACTTTCTTGTCTCAACAATATTGTAATAGAAGATTCAAATGACTCAAGTCAAAGCAAATTGATCTGAAACCGTTTTGATTACACTAAATAGTTGATGTTAAACCATTAACTGTTTTAATTAAGCTTTCAATTCACGGCTGCAAGACAGAGTACTTCAAAATATAATTTCATGATCTAATAATAAAATTATTAAGACTGATATTACAGAAACTACTAATACTAAAGTTTGATTCAATTTTTAATCCAATTTGATTGTTGTTTTTTCTTGATTGTAAATTTATAAGAAAGAGTGAATATATGCTTAAAGTAAATTTTTTATTCAGCTCTATATATTACAATAAATATGACCTTTTGTACATTAGATAAACTTTTTGCTGAATTCAATTAAATTGTATGAAGCATTGTAATTAATTCTAGTCTTATAAATAAGTTATCATGCTCACTGCGCTGTTAGCAGTAAACAGTGTATATTTATAATATGCTATATATTTGCATCAATTTTTTCAAGAGCTTGCATTTATTGTTCTACATTTACTTGATTCTGAATGCATATTATTTTGTGCTTCAAAATGGACTTTATTTAGCATTTAATTAAAATATTGATGATTTTAAGCCAACTCTAAAAGTTATGGCAGTGCGCTAGTGCTGTGTCACCTTCATAACTCTTAAATTTTTCTGGCTGCCTCATTGTTGCAGATCTACTTTTGGCAAATCCCAACTAGATATTACATGGCAAAGACAAATTATTTTTTAGAGATTTGTATAATCAAGTGAATGCAGTCCTTGATAGATGATTGAAGAATGCAAATGGATGACTTCGGAAAAAAATCTTCTTTAAATATCCTCAAAAACCTTCTTTTACCTTCTCCCAACAATACCTGACAGAAGGTAGAAACAAATAATATGGCATTAGTACATAATAAAATCTAAACCTTCAACCTATTTCTATACATTATCTACCATTAATAGTGTCTACAGTAATAAATATAGAAAGTAATTCTACTCATATATGAAATCTCAGTAATACCGAATTGCAGTATATTTCTAGCAAGTTTTATTTATATTCATCTAAATTGCCATTATGCACTATGCTCAATATATAGCATTACAAAGCTCCCTACAGATGACTAATATTAGACCCCATCAACCTTATTTCTTTAAAATAAAATTTTTATACGAAAGTGCATTTTGCCCTACGGTTTACATTTTGAGTAAAAATAATTCTATGCGAAATAAACATGTTCTAATTTAATCAATATATTCCAAATTGGAGTAGCCTAAAATTTTTTTTGAAATAATTTCGTGATTACTCAATGACGGTGGTAGGCACATTTCATCATTAAGTCTAGTAAAGACAAGAGAAACGTCGAACGTAATTGAGTGAGACAATGATGAAAGGAGAAAATGGCGAATCTGTTCGCGTTCGAAGTGACAGGAAAGAATTTGATCATGATGTCGAATATTCCAAGTCAGAAATAAAGCGGAAAAGCGGAGAGACGTCTGACAAGAGGTTCGCAAAGAGACCTCGTGACCGATCACGCGACAGAGAGAGGGAAAGAGAAAGAAGAAAAGATAGAGATTATAGAATAGAAGATAAAGATCGACACCGTGAGAAAGGGCGGGAGAGGTATAGAGACGGTAGAGTCTCTGATGAAGGGCTGCCACCTTGTCAACCTCGTGTATCCAGACTATCTTCAAGAGAACGTCGAGCATCTCTCCCTTCTCAGAGTAAGCTACCAGTAAATGTTCCAGCAAAGCCAAAACAAGGGCAGAAGCTACTATCTGAATTATCCGAGTTTGCTGTCAAGAAAACTGGTGGTTTTCTTTCCATCCGCGATTCGGCACGCCCAGGTTCCGGCCTCACTTCCTCTTCGTCAATATCATTGAATAAATCTGCTTTACATGAAGGGATGAGAACATTTAGTGTAACAAGTGCGACGAGCCACGACGAAAAAAAAATTAGTCCCTTTCTAGATGCAGCAAGCAGTAAAAAGAAAAAAGATCGTTGGGCTGATTCTGATGATGAAGGAAATAAGCAAATGCTGGATGAAAATGCTTCTGAGGAAGGCGAGATACTTGCACCAACAGAATTGCAACTTAAATCTTCAACCACTTCACCAGCGTCTAGAGGGACACAATTAGCGGAAGTGACAGAAAACCTTCTTGGTTTAACTGAACAGTCGGTATCCATGTTGAAAGGGAAAGTTGCCGTTACTTCTGAATTTCAGCAGCAGGCAGCGGCAGATAAACACCAGCAAGCCATTGACGAACTAAAGTAAGTACCATAGAAACAGCTCTTTTGAAGGTAGATTCATATTTACCTTTTATTGAATTTAGGTCACCAGGAAATCTTGACTAATTTTATTTCTTTCTTATTCCTTTACATCATAAGCAAGTTGTTTCTTTAATTTAACAAACATTACTATTTTGTATTCAGGGCTGTTTTTTCTCGTGATTGCGATCTTCCATCTCAAACTCTGATTAAGTCAATAGATACAGAAGCTTCGAATATCCCTAAGGTGGTTGACAATTACAATCCGCTTATTCATGGTTGCAGAAGTGTTGAACATTTTGAACGTATTAAATATTTAGCCGAAGGTGCATATGGGCTTGTTTTTATGGCACGAAACCGTGTAACTAAGGAGATTGTTGCTATCAAGCAGGTAAAATTAATCGCTGCATATGTCATACACTTTTTCATGTTGTTCCAAATTTACAAAAGGTCATATTAATGAGTAAAGTTTTGCGAGTAAAAAATCTAATATAAGTCATGTATTTTTAAGGTATTTAAGTACTTGTGTAGAATTTGATGAAAATAAATTGTATCTCACGTATCACGTATAATCTATAGATGTTATTCAATTCTTGGTCATTTTTCTTTCCTTCTGTTTTATCTTATACTTTTGTACTTTTTAGGTTAAAATGAGCAATGAAGCTCAAAAAGATGGATTTCCTATAACTGCGCTGCGGGAAACTAATGTTCTTCTAAGCCTTTATCATCCAAATATTGTTCGGGTAAGTTATATCTATTCGTTTTTTACGCTTTATTTTTCGACATGATGCATTTATTTCTGCTAAAGTTTTATCTTAACTTCATGAAATATATGGTGGTTCTGCTCAAATGTTTCGAAGTATTTGAGTCATTCATGAATGGAAAATGAATAGAAAGAAATAGAATTTTCTGTTATTCTCTTTTTTACGAACATTTGCAAGCATATATCATACATTGCATCCAGGATATTTTTATACGTGTTCTTTAAACAAATGCATGTAACGGAACATATGTATTTTTGAAAATGTCACATCTTTCAAAGTTAATACTGCATAATGAACTGCCACAACAACATTCTTCCATCGTAAGGTAGGTGCAGTTTTTATGCTTCTAATTGACAAGCGAAAGTTCTAATGATTTTCTATTCTATGGTCTAAAACCAGGCAGTTCCAATTTGGCCTTTTCGAAGGAGTGAATGAGCTGCTGAAAGGTTACAATCGAAGTCTCAATTGTGGTATATAAACAGTAGGCGGCAGTCATAATTGACCAAAATTTTAAATTTTCCCTATTCAATTTTGGGGTTCTGTGAGAGACTCCACCATAATTTCTACTAGTTAAAAGTGTTTCAAATCAGTTTTACTGATTATAGCCAAAGTAGCTTAAATTTATTTACAATCAAACTTTGATAAGACAATTAAAAATAGGCATAGCATTTTTGTAATGTTGAAGACTCAACTCGACTTAAGTGAGCATTTAAGTGAGCATTTCAATTTATCTAAACTTCGATCACTTGTATGATGACCAAATTCAGCTAAATGTACGCAAGATAGAACTCGAAGTGCAAAGGATTAATTTTAGAAAATGCTGCAATTTCGAATTGTTTTGAAGGGTGTAAATGTACTCAATCTTCATGTAACGAATCTTGAGGATATTATCATTCAATTTAGGGTTCTATCTACCTACTCCATCTGTAAGTATGTATTTATATAATAATGTATTTAAACTTGACCGTATACATATAAAGGCTGTCTCAACGACATTCTATAGTAACTAGTATCAATGTTAATGGAACTGATTTGCTCATGAAATCAGTTGCTATCATAGTAGCCTTTTTGTTGGTGCCTTTTCAATTGGTTTTGGGTTCAAATCTCACTCATGGAGGATTGAGCTTTTTATCTTCCCACATTTTTTCTATTATATTGAAAAATGACCAGAATAGTTATGATATAGAGTTTACATATAATATTTATTTTTTATTTTATCACTTTTTCTGTGGAATGTGGTGGGGTAGGTCTTATTTACACTTTTCAAATGATTGCCGCCTACTGTTTTATACATATTCAATGAGAATTTCTTGCACATTTTTTAGTGCATTTTTTCTTGTAGCTGTGACTGCAGTTAGCCTATTTTTATCTCTATTTAGCTAGTCACTTTGTTTTAAAACTTTCTATAAATTTTTCACAAATTGATTTTTTATATGCTTGCAATTTTTTTAACACTATTTCAATTTGGTTCCAACCTTTTTGTATATATGCATGTATTTGTTTGTAAGCTATCCAATGTAATAAATATTTCATGTTTACTACAAAGAAAATTGCAGTTGATTATCGATTTTTCCAATATTCTACCCTTATTAGTAATTATTTTATGTACTCAAGAATGCTTTTTATTTTTATAGTACTTAATTTTTGGTTGATTCCAGGCTATAAGTGTGTTTAAAATTAGTAGGCAATAATATTTATGTAAGTAAAAGATATATGGATAAGAAGTATCATATATTACTACCAAGTTTTGGCAAGTTAGAAAATGAATACTATTTTTTGTAAATTTCTCAAATGTATATATTTATACACATGAGAATTGATTCATTTTGGTTTCATATTAATATATTACCTATTTATATTGAATTGAACGCTGTAGCTCTCGAGAAAACTTTTGTGGTAACGCGCAATAACCATTTTTCTCTGTTACTTTAATATAGATGAGTATATTGTACATTAATAAGCCCACTTAATATTTATCGACTATGGTTACTTTTCGCATCTTTCCTTGTTAACACTCTATTAATGAACCCTTGGTATTGGTGTAGAGGTGTGTAGTTCGATTTGTAAGATGCCTTCAAAATCATATTTTACATATGACCTACAGAGCTCTTTTTATCCAATATATATATACATGAATTGAATTCAAAAAATTTATTTCCCTTCATATTCTTGTAGGTTCATGAGATGGTTACCGGCAGCAATTTGGATAAGATCTATATGGTGATGGAGTACTTTGATGCTGATATGAAAAGCGTCATATCTGATTTAAAAAAGCGAGGAGAAAAGCTGGAAACTGCAGAAGTGAAATGCCTCATGCAACAGTTATTACGCGCAGTTGCCCACTTACATGAGCGTTGGTACATACATCGAGATTTGAAAACATCAAATTTGTTGTATAATTCTAAGGGGAAATTGGCTATATGCGATTTTGGGTTAGCTCGGAGGTATGAGGACCCTATTCGGCCCTATACGCAGACTGTGGTAACCCTCTGGTATCGGTCTCCTGAGTTACTGCTAGGAGCTAGACAGTATGCTACAGAAATTGATATGTGGAGTATTGGGTGTATTTTTGGTGAACTATTGCTTGGAGAGCCTATGTTTCAGGTATATATATATGTATACAGCTGAATTTTTTTCAATGGATATATTGATGATTTTTTATAACTTAACATTATATCGATACATACGTACGTACACATAGATAGGCTTGTATGCACATGCATACATAAACTCGTACTTGCATAGCGGCACATATGAACAGTTTAAAAATGTAAACAAAATTATGACATAAATGCATGCGTAGATTGAAGATTAGCTAGCTCCTTATATTTGATTTAGTGCTGAAGATATCCTGGAATATATTTCCATGTCTTGTATTTTACAATGATTTCCTATCAAGATGACATGTATAGTCTGAGGAAAGGTTTATGAGTTTCTATCGACTAATGAGTTCATTAACATTCAATGCATTTTACACTTACTATTTCTTTGTCAAAAAAATAGCAATTTTTATAATTGGAATGTTTCATTGAATTGAATTTTCTAGTTTGATGACCAAGCTTGCAGTTGATATAATATATCAATGGATAGTTTTAGCAGATCAATTAAAATATTTACTATTGAAAGTTAATGTACGAAATGTTTAAATTTCCGGATCGAAAGTAAAATATAATTCTAATTTTTCCTTCCTCCAAATATTGAAAAACAATTTTGAAAGTACCCCACTTGAGATAAGTTATTTGATCAATTTTGAATCATCGATATTAACAAATGTTTCGACAAAATTTATTTTTTGTATTACTTTTTTATCTCTTTTTATTTAGACATCTGTATGGATGTCTCTGATGATGTAAACAAACCTTTCAAGGTTACTTTATTTTATTGTTCTTTTCTCATTTTAAAGTTTATTAGCGGTTCTTTCTCAGGGACAAGGGGAAGTTGACCAGCTATCGAAAATATTCTCACTGCTAGGGGCTCCCTCCGAAGAGAGATGGCCCGGCTGGACTGAATTGCCTGGTACCAAGACCCTCAAATGGCGGGCGGGAACTCGAGGCCGACTAGCCGAAAAGTTCCCTGCAGCCAGCTTTAGTGGGGGCACATGCCTCAGTAAAACGGGCCTAAATTTGCTATCTAAGCTGCTTAGTTTAGACCCGAAAGGTCGTATAAATGCATCGGATGCCCTGAAACACCCTTGGTTTAGCGAAGCTCCGCTGCCGAAAGACCAGCATGAAATGCCTGCACCCCCCAAAAATGAAATACAGTTGTAGACTTAAAACTTGCTGCGTGTAAAAATATGTTGACAAACACTTTATTTATACATGCTTAGCAATTCTCATGTTTCTTTTGTATTTCAGTTTTCATTAGTATATTATCTAACATATTTCGATATTTTACGATTCTACCGTAATATTGCATCATGTCGATTTTAGATTCATTTGTTTGCCTTTGACCTTAAGAACTCTTCAGCTTCTAAATTTTGATTATTTTAATTCTTTAGATCAAGCTTTCTTATTTAAAAAGTCAGATCAGACTTGATCGGATGATTTTTGGCGCTCTACAGCTCTCTTACCATCAAATGTATTATGCTCTCTATCCATCCCTAGCTGGAAGCTGCTGTGAAAAGAAATTATTCGCGGTAGTGTTTTTTCATGTTAAACTTTAATTTGAATGAAAAAGATTTTTTTCTGAAAATTAGCTCTGAACTCAGGAGGAACATCGTAAAATATTGATTGGCGTTATATTTTGTTAGCAGCAATTTTATATGAACAAAAACTGCATGAATTGCATTATCTTACTTTCGATTTATATCTCTGGCCTTAAGTAGTCTTGTAGAGATTGGATATCATTAAAGGAAAATCGAGTAAATTTTTATCGTTGGCCATGACATTCCATAACGAAATACATCCAGGATATTATGTATCGGAGTATTCGTAAATTGCTTTTGGCTAAACAATAAAAATAATTGAGCTCTCAAAAATATAGAACTAATTTTACTCGTGATTAAAAAGCAAGTAGCTATGTTAAAACTATAATAAATTGCTTCATTTCTCCGGAAATGTAAGCAATATTTATATGTATCTGCAAAATTGAATATTCTTCTTGGTAATAACATTACAAAAGAAGCAAAAGTTTCAAATAACCATCAAATTTTATTGAAATTCATAAATTTGTAAACATTTTTTTCTTTTGATAAATTTGCTTTCCTTCGTGGATATTTTGCATATGAGAAATGTACCTGAACAGTTGCTATATTTCGATGTAGGGCATAATGGTAGTATAAAAATGTAATGTATACTGAAAAAATGTTTCTAAATATAATATTTGGGTTGATGAAACACTTATATCACATTGAGGCTAGTTATTTGTCTAAATGAGCACATCAGTCATCATATTTTTTTGTGGTAGTCTGTTTTTTTCAGGGACAAATGCTTTGTGAGATGAATGCATGCTGTTTCACAAATAGCTTCTTACATCATCAGCACCAGGCTAATAGGAAGATTTCACTTTTTTCTACAGAGTTTTATTGAAATTAGCTTTTTACCCCAATTATCATTTAGTAGGTGTTAGACTGCATAAATCGGCCAAGCTCGATAGAAAATGAATTCTACAATTTCTGGGGCACATGATATGGCAATGATATATTACTATTTTCACAATTACATTGGAGGCAGTTTCAAGCACACATTGCCACTTGACAGCAAGGGCAACTGTCACAGTGTATCACAAACGACTGCAGCTCAAGGAGGGTTAAGTAGTAAAGAAAACCTTACCCAAGCGATGATGATCTTGCCCATAAATAGTTCTAGAATTATTGAGCTCTGCTCCATTTTTGTTTCATTTAAACTGTTTGCAATAAAAAAATCCGAATTTATCATCAAAAATGTTTCACCTTAGTAAATGGATGAAAAAGTGACCAACAAATGATTACTTGTTTTTGTTATGATATTTTTAGATTGAATGTATTCGTTTCTTTAAGTTCAATCATTTAAAAAATTGTTAGCATATTTTAGACTCAATGCTCAACAATAAATAAGAATACTTTCATGTGAATTTTTTTACAAAAAGTATGCACACGAAAGCCAAACCACTTTGCGTAAACAATAATGAGATATTTGTATGTTATCGAGATTTATACTGTATGGCTGATTGACGAATTGAAATAAGCACTTCAAATAACTACAGCCTCCTACTATACTTCCCTTGAGACAGTTATTAAAGGAATCATTTCAACCTTTTGACCCTTTGTTTCTCTGTGCCTGCAGTTGCCAATCTTTGAGTTCTCGTGCCATTTTTTTCGAATGCTTATCCCATCCATCTTCAAGGACATTTGAAGCTACCATTCGATATACCAGTTCTTCTTCGCTGATTCCTTCGGCTAGTTCAACTAGAGTGGACATGACTGTAAGGATAAAATTCGGGCGGTCCTTATCGGGTCGAAGACCAAGATAAACCCACACACCTGCATTTTCGAGTACATCAATTTACCAACTGAGTGAACAAATCCGTTTTTATACTTATTTTCTCATACTAAGTTGATTCATATATTTTTTGGACTAAGAAGACCAATCTCAACAAATAATGTGAATAAACAAACCATAGTTACAAAAAAACACACTGCTGAGTTCATAAAAATGATCATGCGGCATGGTATTAGAGTTGTGAGGAAAATAAGAGAACAAAATTTATAATAAATATTATAATCCCAAATAAGCAAGATGGAACAAATATGAACATCAATTACGATTTGTCAATTGATTTACAACAAAATAAAAATGTTATTACTAAAAATTTATTAAATTTCTCCAATTTCGGAACCAGATTTAAGTAGGCCCCTGACATATTGACAATAATCTCAAAAATTCACTAGTTGAATATAGGCATATTTACTCCTAGCAATGCAATATTCGGTGAAAGACGGCCGATTCAATTTGAACATGCTTTACAGATCAGTTCATAACTTAGATTGATTCAGAATTAATTCTTAACCTGTAGAGTGATCATGTGCAACTTCAGCAATAGTCAGCTGTGTGGCTCTCATGTCGGCCTGGAGTCTTGCCTTGTCATGGCTTGCAAGATCGACAACTTTTGTGATATCTACAGAAACTCCCCCATGTGCTTCTGTATAGAGTTTTATACTACCCTCGCTTATTGCCACGCGCAAATCCACACTGGCTACATCGATCCACTTCCACTTCAACAATGATGCATGTGTACCTTAAAAATCAGCAGCAAATGAGTTACACAATAGAATTTAATCGATTTAGTCCATTTTTATACACTACATTAAGAAAAATGTATACAGCAATAGGGGGTTCATTTAAGGGGGGAGTTTATTTATGTAATACATTTTTATATAGATTCATACATGACTGCCAATATATATCGACAGATACATGCGCATATTTCAATAACATGGAAAATTCATGCATAATACATATTTTCTGAAGTTTAGGAAATAATAGGCTTTTTAACAATAAATAACTCAGAAAAGTATATATAACCTGCCGTTGATTTGATTAATATAATTCATATTGAACAGTAAAAGCATTTCTAATGGTTTCCCTTCCTACATCTAAAAGTTCAAATGAATAAGGATAAATACAACTATCAAAATTACCACCATAAACTAAAAGCTGATTCTTAATTTATATTTAATCGCTACCTACATGATTTTGTATGATGTTGAATTATGTAAACTATCCTTAATTAAAAAAATGGTGCCTTAAGAACATTTACACTCGAATATGCATACCAAAATTTTCGACTAATTTTCTGAAATAGCATGTCATACCAGAGGACATTCACATATAAATACAAGTACATCTGAAAGCAACTTGAGTACATCCAAAATTGAAGTTGAATCAATTCGACTAAAAATGGCTTAAACCCATTCGATACAGGTTGATCCAAATACTAAATTTGCATACAAATACTGGATTATTTAAGTTTATAAAGAAAATACTATGGCAACTATAAAATAAAAACTCATATACACACCCACAACATAAGGCTCATCGGGTTGGAATATAACGCCATCGGTTTTATGCGTCCTGCCATCTCTTGCATCTTTATACAGCCTTTCACTTCTCACGCCAGGAGTTGAAACTACACAATTCAATAAATCACCTGCCTGTGTCCTAGAAAAGAATCGTTTCTGCGCGTACTTCAAGTGAGGCACATCTCTCAAAGATCCAGCTTCAACTTGAGATTTATACGCAGAAGTTATATGATTTGCCACTAGTTGAAATCGCTGAGAGAACTTGTGGGTAAGAAGGGCATTGCCCCTCAGGGACAGCATATCAAAGGCCATGAACGTGGCTTCAATTTGGACTTCGCCTTGCTTAGAGGTGCTTTTTCGTTGGACTAGCTCCCCATCTAGTACTGTGCCATCCTCGAAGATGCTGGCTAGTACGTTCCCTCCTTCAACAGAGAAGCAATTCATTTTTCTATCTACTAGCACACACGCTCCAATATCATCAACCTGTTTGTACCAAGTTAATGCTGTTGCTTAAGCAAACAAAAAAGCATTGCTGAAAGTCGATAAAAAATTTCAGGGGCAGTTAAACAACCTATTAATCCCAAGACTAGCACACTATATGATCAGAAAATATTCATGATTTTTTATAATATACATTTATGATGTATGAATTGGACATCAACTATGTTGAAGTTTACATATTCATAACATAAAACTTGTCATAGAATATTACTTAATTAATACAGTTATATAAAACCAAAGGATTTTCAATTAAATTTCACGTACTTGAATGTTAATTATCTGATATTTCAGAGATGTAATGAAAATGAGCCCTTGCTTCAATAAAGAACTCTTAAATCTCAATAGAATTAATCGTTAAAAAGTAAACAGGCTATTTCTTATATAAAACAAAACACTCCTTCTATAATGATATTCGCTCTGTGACCACAAAATAAAACTGAGTAAAATTTACTTGAAAATCTCTCATTATTACCTCAAGTAAGAAATCATTCCATAGTCAAACATTGTAATGCTTGAAATATCCACCTAGCACAGAATTCTGCTTACCTCAACCACCACAAATAAATATCGTACTCCATCCGTCTTCTCGCTGATAAAATAGTCTGATCCTTGAACAACTGGTATGTGACTTCGGCACATATTTACTGGCATTGCCCCTGGAAAACCCTCATTATCCCCTCCTATCTTCCCCAATCTCTTTAGCATTTCGCATTTTCTTCTGGCGGCCACAGCCACATTGAGCCGTGTCTCGGGCCTTGGATTGGTAATCAGACTAGGGGGTTCGAGGGGATTTATGTGGTCCAGCAAGGCAGTTAGGGCCCTAGCTAGGTACTTGGTCATGAGGTCCGCCTGGGTCTCGTCCGCCTCGTTGAGCCACTGAGATTGTACTCTAGGCAATAGCTCTAGCTCCACCTGCGCCGCTGTGCGCATCAGTTCTGGTTCATAGAATCATAGAATGTATTCGTACGGACAATAGAAACCAATATTTATATCCTGTTTATAGTTCATATGGACAATCAATTAAAGAACAATTTTTCGGTTGTCAGTTTGTTCTTGCACCTAGAAAATAAGAGAATGTTATGTATGAAATTAATTTTACATGTGAACAAGTACAGGTATATAGAACTAGAGCATCCGATAATACAAATACGTGGGCCGAAAGCTAAAGCATAAAAAAGCTACTGAATTTTTAAACTCTTTTAAATGTACTTTTCAACAAAAACAAACTCGCCACAAGCTGAAAATAGCCATGGTGCATATTCATATATATAAATATTCTTTCATTAGTGGCGCATTTATTATTCCTAAAATCCTTCCTGTTGTATAATGGCATATTCTATACATTCCCCAGGGCAGAATGAAAAGATGAATAAATCGATCACTCAATAATGTCAAGTCAACTAAACACAATGATCACTACTTTAGATTGCCTTCATTTCTACAATTAATTTCGAATAAGGCCCTAAAAATATATTAGCTTTACCTCAAGTACTTGATGCGTTTCATATATACCACCATGATGCTGTTCTGTTACATCAATTATTGAGATATCCAATCTCCAGTGAATGTTATCCCGCTGAGACTGCCACGTGGAACGCCGACGTCGCCGTTTCGATGTCCAATTGCCAGGAACAGAAAATTCCTCTCCTGCTACATCCACAAAGTCAGTGAATATGGTTATAGCACCAGAAAAATTTAAACTCAAAAAATAATTTAAGATCATGATAGCTTAAATTTTACTTAGAATACATTCTGCAGTAAATTGAACAAAATTTTTTGTGCAATCTCTTATGAGTTTTCATTAAAATCATTCAATTTTTACTGCAATTATATAAATTTACAAAGTTTTCTTTCACTTTACTCAACATTATCTTTTTTATGCATATATTGAAAATCGATTATTTTGAGGACCTAAAATTTTACAAAAAAGTTTGAGCATAATCATATATACCATCCCCATTCTCTAACGGATGTGATTTCTCAACGCTAACATTGATTCTAAGATCATACAATGCCGCAGGAAGCTGAAAATTCATTGTCACTTTCTGTTCCTTTGTCTCCCGTCTTATCAGAGGAATATTATCTTTTGAATCGTCTGGAATCACAATACGCAATCCACCGTCATATGTATAGACTGTATCGGACGTGCGTACTTCACTGCTTTTAATGGCAGAATCCTTCTGATATACAGGGGCTTGAACATTGAAAAGTTCACCAGCACAGGAACTTATGGCATTGAATGAGGGAGAACTAACTCCTCCAACAAATTCATAGTTTGCAATTTTCATTTCTTGCATGTCACGAGAGAGTGCTCCTGAGCCGGGTATTGTGGGGGTTGCCCTAACATTTATACCCCTGGAAATTGAAAAAATTTTAACTATCAAAAAAGTATCTGCTACATAAAATTTATCTGCACTACACAAAATTATTATTTATTACAGTAAAAATCAGGTAAAATGAATCTACTGGGATTATCGGCTCCATTATAAAAATCCGAAATAAAAAGCTGAAAACTTGGATATAATATGACTTTTCGTTTTCAAAATATAGGCAAAAATTTGTTAAATGCGAATTTATCATATCCAGAGTTTAATGTACATGATGCTATAAAATTGTAAGAATGAACAAAGCCTTGAGAAAATCCCTAAGAGAATCTGAATTAAGTTAATTATTCTATATATTACTCATTATATCATTAAAAAACTGATCTTCTTAAAGTTAAAATCGGACCAAAAAAGAGCATATGCACGTTTTTACAAGTTTCTAATATGAAAATTAAACTTTTACATTCAATTTATCAACATTTTCTACCGGAAGGAAACAAAATTTAGCTAAATAGCGCATAAATATATATATATATATATATATATGTATATAGAGAAAAACTGACCTGGATGTGATTAGCCCAATACGAGCCTCGACTTCGATAGACGCTTGATTTTTTGAAATGCTTAAACGGTCTTCATCATTGATAAGTCCATGT
This sequence comes from Vaucheria bursata, assembly GCA_032358265.1. Taxonomy (NCBI): domain Eukaryota; class Xanthophyceae; order Vaucheriales; family Vaucheriaceae; genus Vaucheria; species Vaucheria bursata. The sequence goes on along the minus strand of JAULBW010038686.1, from coordinate 21,264 downwards.
ATTCCACGACGAATCTTACAATATCAATGAATATGTCAGGATCACCATAGAAGGCAATTTATTATATGAGGATGGTATATGCATTATGATAATATATATTTGTTTAGTATAATACAAGTAAATTAAGCTTTTAGGAAAGGAAAATAATTTAAGTGAATATTCTATCATGCAATGCCCCTTAACAGAAAAAGAGGCAAAAATCAATCGTTTCCAGATTATTAAAAGCGAATGCATACAAAAAGGCCTATTACCATTAGTGGCAATATATCACAATACTACTTGACAGCAAACAAAAATCTGATGAAATTTCTATATCACATAAATTCTTGAGTGTGAAACTTAATGACTACGTATTTTTTTTAATTTACTCCACTATTTAAATTATAATTTCTACAAGAGTGACAAGGAAATAGAGGTGATGAATATTGACATTTAATTGTCTCAAACTCCATTCAAACTCATATGGTTTCAAAAATGATACAAACTTCGTGTAGTAATTGCAAAAATATTGCGATGTCATCATAGTTTTGCTAACTTCACCTATTTCTTTCAGTATAATTATATAACTATACTATTTCAAAATAATCATATCATATAAAATGCATTACACTAATGCTGTTTGGCTAATGATTCTTACTATTATGTGCCTATCATATGAATATTATGAAAAATGAACATAACCTGAGTAAGGAACGCGTAAATTTCTGAGTCCAAAGGTTTTCCCACGGGACGTAATTCCGGAACCGAAACAATTGGTTTTGGAGCAATTTTCATATCTTTCTGAAAATAAAATGAAAATAATGATTTCTATTCTTATCTCAATAAAAGTTCAAAGATGACACTCACAGCAGACTCAATAGCTTGCTGAATCAACTGTGATCCTCTAAGTCTCTTTGCTGGACGCTCCATCACTGATTTCGAGGTGGAAATACTATCTTCGGACATTGACGCTATTTACTCGGACAGTGGGCGTGCTATTTGTAATCAACTATTTATATTTCTGAGAAGAATCTGTTTCTAGGCAGCAAAAATACCGTAACAATTTGAATGCTATGAATGTCCACAATTGTACGTATTTATACTTAGACGATTTGGACGAAATACCTCGAAAAGTTGGACAAATATTTCAAAAAGTAATTAGTTTTTATTGGTGGAAATATTACAAAAACGACCCTTTCTCCAATCATATTATGGACCAGTAAGTAGATAAAAATTATGACTAAATATAAAAGGGGCCATCCATGTTTTTAATTAACATTGAATAATTATTGATCTGTAAATTTCAAGTCTAATTTCAACTGCTTTCAATATCTTTCGAGTTAACATGAGCTCACAGCAACAAAGGATTCTAATGAATGATGCATTCACTACTGGTGCCATGCTGAATATGTTGATGAGAGTATTACATAGTATGTACGCAAATCCAGTACAGCAAGACTAGCACTGAAAAATGCTGGATATTAAATTCTTAAGAGTCCTCTTGATCAGTAGTATCGTAGTTGGAAAATGAAGTTAGCAGTCAAAACTAAGTTCTTTAGTTGTAATAATAATCCTCCTGTTCAAGGATATTTTGATGAGAAGAAGATTTTGAACATGTACAATCGGATTGATCAGATTGCTATAATAGACCTACCTTTCAATTTTGTTGAGCATGAATGCACATTTTGAATTATATACTTGAAAGCAATTGAAATGAAAAAGTTTAAAAATGTGTATGAAAATGATGCCATTCAAGATGAAGATTCGAGTTATAGGGGGCTCGCAAAGGTTTAACTAAATTAATGTTTGATGAATGATCTTGATACAACAAGCAATATCATGGAATTTTTGGATGCTACAGAAATGATAACAAGCTTACTCTGAATTTATAATAAACTTTCAGCCAGTTCTGGTAAGATACAGTTGAATGCAATTAGATGCATATGGCTCCTTCCAAGTACCACAGCATTGTGTGGGAACTCAATTGAATAGGCTGCATATCTGGTTGCAGATAACTTCAACATGCATGAATCTTTTCATAGAAAAAAGAGCAACCATCGGCTAGTTGCATAAATATTCAATTTAACTCTGGAGTAAAAGAAATTTCTTCAAGAATCTACTCTACTGTACTACAGAAAGTAGTTGGAGAGAAGTAGTATTCATAGCTTTTTTTTATGTATTTGCCTTGAAATAATTATTTGGTACCTCAGAAATCCAGACAAAAGACAGGATTGAAGTAAACTTAAGCTGACAGCTTGTTTGAAAGAGTTTGGCAAGTTTTTTTACCCAAAGTCCTTAAATTGTTTTGTAAGATGTTGGCTTATACTTCTTGAAATTTAATACTTTGCAGTCACACTGTTGCTTATTAAATATTTAACTAAATTTTTTTAACTGCTATGCCCCTTTATAAAAATGTTTTAATTTATATTACAAAAGCTGTCTCTTTCTAAATTGGCATCAAGTTTGATGCTATGCTGATAATTTTTTATACTTCACTGCTTCTATTAATTTTCCTATTTTAAATAAAATATACATCCACATAACGCTGGAGAATAATTTTTGCACTTTTTCTGATAGATGTTGAGCTTTTCCAAAACAACCAAAAGTTTTTGTCCAAGTAATAAATAGAATTTTGGTTGAACCACATGTTTGGATAAATAAGTTAAAAATTTTTAATGATTTTTTCAAAAAGTTTGATAATAGTTATTCTTTGATTTTTCAAAAATAGTATGATTTAAAAATTTGAGTTACATCAATGTAAATTATTTGACAGCCATATAGAAGACCAAAAGGTTATACTTTTTTGCGCATCAATGAACACATAATATCCCAATAACCATAATGTTCATCTGCAAGCTCAGTAGTCAAAATGAGTCAAAATTTTGCATTTTTTATATTGCATAAAATTTGTTGATGAAAGATCTGATGAAGAATGTCTGAATTTAGAGCATAGATAGAGTTATTTCATCTATTAATGAAGGTAAACATACGCTCTAAATTTTGCTGTTTAACTATTCAAAACAATGGTATAACTGAAACCCAGTGCCAAAAAATGCATTTGCGCAGTCATCTTGAGTGTAAGCAACAAATACCAGTGATTTTATTCATTCATCCCTTCGGATTTTCAGCTTTTAGTTTGTTATGTGACAAATGATCTATTCTTGTTGTCCAGTTTTTATCTTTGCTCTGATTCCTGTAAATGTTTGAGGCTAGCCCAATTATAAATTTCTGCAGCTAGTTTGAAACAGAAAATCCATGACTTTGACCAAACCAACCCACAACTCTCTTGTACAGCTCATTGTAATAAGAGCTCCACTGTGAGAGTAAGCTTGGTATCTTTGTAATTAATCCTTTTACAGCTGTTATTAAATTCAGAGGTATGCGTATTACATGCATGATCTTAGAGCATTTTGGAATGAACACAATAATGGAATCCAGTATAACCTGGCAAGTACAAAGCTGACAAAGCTCTTTATGTACCTAAATAGGAGCAGACAACAGCCAGTTGTAGCAAGGAATTATAGACATCCTGTCTTAACTATATTATTCCTTCTTTTTTGTGTATGTTCTACAAGAATTATATTTGTACAAAAAGAGACACTGAGATCCTAAGTTAGGGCCATGTTAGATAGTGCATAACTTCTGAGTTCCATTCCTAGAAATGGAAAATGGGCGTTTCTTGGGAATTACAGTATTCAACATGGGTTAACCAGGAAACATTGTACCTACCACAGTAAATATGCAGTTCTTGCAGTACTAACAAAAAAATCAAAAGTAAAACATGATTAAGATACTGATAGTTTGTGGTCAAAGCACGCTTTTGCCTATTCCTATCAAGGTGTGGCAGGAACTGTGTCAACTTTGTAACAAACCAGGTCTTACTGAAACTGGTAAAAGTATCAATTTCAAAAAAATTGTATTGCTCTATCTTTTCAATGTGAACTTAGACCTAGTATGTTGTATACAATATGCCTTTAGTACATTACTATAGCTTTTCCAGTAAATTTCTGATCATGCTTGAACTACAGCTATAAAAAAATTCTTTTATACAATATACAGCTATTCAGCTGTAATACAACAGACACTAGGAAGAGGTCATACAGTATATATTACTGTGTTGCTAGAGTTCACTTCTAGCAACGTAAGACAGGCAAATATTCAATTATGCAATGGACCAGTAGTGACTGCAATGTGGTACTATTCCATTGGCTAAAGTGAGAACATGATGTCAGCAGTGAGAATTCTAAAATTGAGAATCTTCAACAGAAACAACGATGTAACTAATATAGAAATGGGATTAACTGTTAACCGATTAATTTCTAACATTAGCTTTAGTAAAGTATTGAAAAGGTTAACCAATTTAGAGCTATTTCCACAAGAATTAGTACAAAAACATGTTTGGTTCATTTACTTTTGGTTCTATATTTATAAAATTTTAAACATGCACATTACTTATCAACAGCTATTCATTTTATACAGCACTGCAGAGAAAAAAGAATTGAAACTGTTAAGTACTACACTACTAACCATTATCAAAAGTAAATTAAAATGTATTGTTTCATGAATCAGTGAGGATATGGTCACAGAAATGAAAAACAGCAGAAAAAGTAGTGAAAAAATTGAGTTGCAAATAAGACTAAAATGCATCATTTTAACTTACTTCTTTAAAGCCATGCATTGTAACTGCATATTCAGTGATGACAATTATACTACATTATGTACTATAGTAATTTTCTTTGAAGTCGACCAAAATGCAGCAAATATGAGTACAAGGAACTTAAGCAAATGAGGTGTTCTTCTGCTCTAATGTGTTTGGATCCTTGATCCAAGATTAAATTGGCATGAAGCTCAAGAAAATATGACAGTGGCTTTGAACTGATAAATGCACAATAAGTCTAGGAGATAAATGAGAGTTAGCCTCTTAAATTACAAGACAGAGAGCCATATATTTGGCTTCAGTTTGGGATAAGCTTGCTGTTGATCAGAACCTAGAGCACTAAGAGATTACAGCACCAATTGAAAGAAAATAAACCTTGTAATTGAACAAGAGTCAAAGCAGTAGCTAGCATTTGCATTGCAAAATAGTTGAAGATATGTAGATCTGAAGTGTTAGGTAAGATGGAGATGTGGTTCACAAAAGCATTGAAACAGGTGCATTTCTGTCTTTGTCAGTTCACGAACATGTTGTCTTAAGAGATCTATACAAGCTCAGGAAGCATACAGGAATGCTTTCATTGCATGCTTGCATTTGTATCTCAAAGGCTCAATACCATCTTGAGCATTTATATAAAATAGAACTAGAGGAATTGCACTGCCATTAAGGTAGTACTTGAGCAGTGCCACAAATTGTGTGCAATAGGTCCATGCCTTACAACTGTTTTTTTGCAATTAAATATAGCATATCAAAAAATCAAATTTACTGCAATGGTTTTGAATTCCACACATACTTAAAAAATCTAGTGACTGACACAACAGTGATACCTAATTGTTATGAAAACTTTGAGATTTTCTGAGTTGACTTAAACTTAGTATAGTACTTTACTGGGCATGTACTTTTAAAAGATTCATTTAGCTAACATGCAATACTAGACTCAATGAGCTTTAAAAATTCACTGCTAGTTGTACTAAAATAAAAAAACACTGAGTCATTCAAAATTTATTGTCTTGATACATATTCCTGTTGAGTATGAAAAATTTTTGTTTGGAAATACCAGATTGTACAATATGCAGAGCTCTTTAATCACAAATTTTTGTTGCCATCTTTGCCTTTTGTAAAAGGTGCCAGTGTCAGCAGTTACAGTAACAGTATTAAGTTATATGTATCAAAAAGTGCAAACTTGAAAACATCAAAACGATACGTCTCCCAATGATGCTTGTAGCATTTAAACTAGGTTTCTATATACTAGCTAAAAAATGGTGTTTCTATGATGAATATAGCAAAGTTTATCAAAAAAGTTTTGATATTATTATTGACAAAGCCACAAAGAGGGCAATGCATGGGATTTAAGCTTCTTTTTCTAGTTTCTAAACCTACAGGCATATCATTTTATCCTTTATCGCTTTACATTTTTATACAGCTGTATCCTAGATCAGGATTATTTGATGCTACAAAATGGACATCAACAGGCACAATAGACTCTGATTAGTGAATGAAAACATTTTCTTAGGATCTGAACATTTTCCAGCTTGTAATCCAGATGAAAACTGTTAGTGCTAATCAAAAATCTCTTAATATGTCACCAGAATATGGATCTTTACCATTAGGTTATAGAAGCTTTCTTGACTAAATTCCCAAAACTATGCATTCCAACATCTTGAGAGCCTGGCATTGAGGAAGTTAAATTTAGTTGTTCACTCAATCTCCAGGAAAGTCTGGTCACTGTCAGTTAGTTGCTGCAGTTTCATATGACACCTTTTTTCTAGTGTAGATGTTTTATATGCCGTAGGTATTATGACCACTGAATCTCTCATATGGTGAGAATAATATCTATGAGCTTTAATGCTGGTGCAATGTCAGCGGCAGAAAGGAAATTCCCAAGCTTTGATCAAGGAAATAAACTAATCAAGGTGGCAATGTGTTAAGGTGCATAATCTTACACTGAATTGTGTAAACTAAAAGTATTTGACAGGTTCATCGCAATTGCCACTACTTGTCAGGACTTATTGCAACACAAGACATATGGAACTCATTGCGTATGGTACCATATTATATTTTGATTACAAATACTTGCCATTTTTGGCAAATCCTTTCAATTTCTCTTGTTCCATCTTAACTGACCTAATTTCCGTTTAACAAATTCATCTACGTTGTGACTTTTCATGTCAACACTCAAGAAACGAGTAGAATTTTCAAATGCATATATATTTTTCCCTTTACAAATGACTGATTGAACATACTGCTAGTGATTGTCAGATTATTATTTTATTGACATTTAATTTATATCCTTCCTTTTGTTGAGTACATGATGTGTTGGGCTTGTAACATTCTTGAAATCGACACCCATTTACGCTGTAGATGAAGAAGGATGTACGCCGTATTTAAAAAAGATGGCTCAAATTGTATTCAATCGAACAGACAGTTGATGACTTTATAGAAACTTTGGGAAGTTGATTTCTAATATAAATATTATGCTGAAATTTGTATCCCTCTTGGAACTTGCACTTAAATACTCCAGAAAAACATTTAAGTTTGTCACTAGGCATTATACCCATGCTTGTTTCTGGAGAGGAAAAATACTTAGTAAATACAATAATTGTAATATTTATTTCGAAACAAATAGTATTTCACTTGCAGAAACAGCATCAAGTCAAATAGATGACAGTATTGGCAATTATAAATACTGATGCAACTAAAAAAATCCATCTTCTCCGTCCACTTCAGAAGTCAAAATGTCCTGCACAATACTTTCTCGATCCATTGTAGCCTGAAAGAGCTGTGTCCACACAGTTAATCGCCAATCCTCACACCTTGCTTATGAGGTTCAATCTCCAGTTCGACCATTGTCTTTAACATCCATGCACAATGACATATCAATTAATACATATATATATAGAGAGAGAGATATATATAGATATAGCCTAAAAAAATGCTCAATAAATACTGCATAAAAGTATATTTTTACTGTGTGGTAAAATTTTCTGGTAAATTTGGATGCGTATTTACTTGTCGAAAATCATACTTTTTGATAAATGTTCAGGTAAATTTTTTTTAAGAAACAACAAATTACTATATAACACAGTCCAATGCAAAATAAGTAATAAAAAACTGTATTGTTACATATAGTACATACCTATATTATCTAATCTTTTTTTTTTAATTCTAAGAAATAAAACAAATATACCACATATTAAGTATTGGTACACCATGATCACACATTTAAATATAAAATGAGTTATTGCGTATTGACATATATTCTTTACCAATTTCGAATTTTCGAGCAATGAATAGCTAATGCTTATTGCATAAAAGCTACTCAATTTCATTATTTTTATATGAAAAAATATCTTTAGTGTAAACTAATGTCAAGATTCTTTAAAAATACCTGCAGTAGAGCAGTCTCGATTTCTTTTATAGATGGCCTTTCTAATGGATTTGCAGACCAGCACCGAGCTATTATGTCTAAAAATGGAGTTGGCCAACTATACTCCAAACTCGGACGTTCCGAATCTAAAATAACACGCCTAAAAAACTCACTATATGGGATATGACCGAAGGGGGCTCTGCATGCTGCTAGTTCCCACATTATTATACCCAGACTACAAAAAAATAAAGATAAAATAGTTCACATATTAAATTTTTTTTCAGCTCATTATGAGCTCGCTTTTGCTAAAAGGTCGATTTTAAGAATATTTTCTAAAAGGTTGAAAAGTTTGAAAATGATTTTGTGCTGTATTCTACTCTACATTTTCATCCAAATAGAAAGTAGTCTCAAAGTTTTTGATATTGACTTTTACATGAGATTTTCAAATTAATTATACTGGGACCAACTCTCCACAGTAATTGAAAGTTTACTTATGGAAGGGATGAAAAAAGTAAAATTAGGCGAATCGGAATCGAACAAGAGCACAAGTTGAAAGCTTGTTCAATTAAATAACATTGGAATATTTTTGATGGGTAATAATGCTTTATAATCAAAAACAGCTATTCATGAAATTCATCTAAAACTTAAATTCTAGGCAGAAGTATATCTCAATGTTGCATTAACTTTTCCAAAGAAAATGTTAACGTATAATTCAATTTAACAAACTCATTTTTTATCAGATGTAGACAAAAATTCCTGATTTGATATCTGTAAATCCTACAGAAAAACCTCGAGTCGGACATCTTGTGTACCACACACGTTATTAGGCTAGACAGTGGAAAAGACGACAAGCATTTTCCTGCATTTCATTTAACTTTTCTAAATGGATACCTTGTATGTAGTATAAGCCATTGTACCCTAAATTTTGACCGTACAAAATTTTCATATTTGGAAACCATTACATATAGACAAGGTACCAATTTTTTTCATCTACCAAAAATTAACAAAAATATTGCTATAATATAGTGGAAGAAATTTGAATCATAATGCTTATAATTTTATAAAATTCAAATTTTTGAGTTGAAGAACATTTTTTCAGATATGAAATTTTTGACTTTAAACAAAAAAGATTTGTTTTGTATAGCTGGACACTTCCTCAAGTTGGACATTTAAGCTCTTGATGATTAAGTGCCTGACTAGGAGGTTTCACCGAACATTCAACTAGAACAAAATTATTAACAATTGCATGTGCACATTATAAATGATGAATTGAACACAACACGCTCAATCACATCAGTTTACCAAAATAATTTTTTAGTATTGAATCAACTTCAAGGTAATAATTTCTGAGTTGTAAATATGCATGTATCACCTGTATATATCGCACGATGCATCATATGGCTGCTTAAGAATAACCTCCGGAGCAACATATCTGCATATTAAAATATGCTTGAATTGTAACCAATATATTTCAATGACCAACCAGTACACTAATAAGGATTATAAACGAGGGAATAAAATCAATTTAATCTTTTTACTGTAATTCAAGTTTAGTGATGTTAAAAATCGGTTCATACTGGAGGATATAGCAGATCGCACAACAGAATCCAACCATATGAATCAACTCTTTTATCAATACAATTCAAGAGAACCTGCTACATAAACTTGAACTATTAGCTGTTTAATTTTATGAAGATAAATTGAAATTTATCAGAAGCGAATAAAACTATTCTTATCGACAAATTAAAAAACCTCGGTTTACAAATGATCCGTTTGAAAAGCAACTTAATGGCAAGAACGACGTACAGATGGTACACCAGTGTACCGCCAATGTCTTCATATTCTATTATCCGGTAGCTTAGCACACCACCACCTACCCCCGTTTACTGTGTACATTGATATCTTTAATCCTCTGTATTCAATAGATTAGTCATTTTCAGTATAACCAACAGTATTAGCTTATGAAAATTTAATTGAAAATTTATACTGGTTTATTTTTAATTTTTTACTTCTATTTATAATTTACAGTTTTAAGAGTATATGAAGTGTCAAGCCTTCAACAACCGAATATCACAGTTGAATTTTCATTATACCATAAATTTGAGACATTTTTCTGTCAAGTTTTGAAATTTCGAAAATTCGAATTAATAGATAGAGTAGCTCCAAGAAATTGATATTTGAAGCAACAAATAATCCAATTTTGGATAATGGCTGAATGCACATTCATGGCGCTCGAAAGGTAAATGTGTTAAAATAAGATTAAGAATTATCTCGATACCCCAATACACTTGAATATACATTTTTCGAGGTCAAACATAACAATTTGACAAATAGGATCAGCATTACTTAAAACAAAAACATAGGCATACATACCGAATTCGTCCACGTTCTTCAAAAAGCTTGCATGTTTCGTTTAACTTTTCTGCTCTCTCCAAAACCCTTAACGAAAAAAAGTCAGCATTATACAAACATTTATTCTTAAAAAAGCATCGATAACTTTTCATAGAGCAGCTGAGACATTTGCATATTTATGAGAAAAAGAGGGGAGTTTCTAGAAATTTGAAGAAAATACCCAACAATATATATATATATATATATATATACATATATTATCTAATCTGTTAAATAAAACTGTGAAAGTTCCAAATTTTGTGGATTTTTAAGAATTCAACCTTGTCTAAAGTTAATAAACCTTAAATAAAAATTAATTTACTCCATTCAGCATATTACAATATATTTAAATAAATCAATTAGTAAATTTTCTTCTATAGAGCTTATGAGGCATAGTAGGTACTTTCCAATGGGTACACTTCGAAAATGATATGTAAGTACAAATTAAGGGCAACACCTTGCCAGTCCAAAGTCAAGCAGCTTAACAGTTCCATCACAATCAAAGCCTAAGTTATCGGGTCGGAGACTCATGTGCGAAACAGATAGGCCAGGTAGTGCATGTAGTTGCAAATACTCGAGTGCCTGTGCAACCTACACAAAACAAAATAGACTTTTAAATGCATCAGCTCATTAAAAAAAAGCTTATTTCAAGTAGAACAATTCGAATGCTATACAATTATATCCAAGCAAATAAATTAGAAATCTAATATACATATTCTGAGCCAATGAGAAATGATTCTACATCCATGCTCAATATCAAGTAGTTGTTCATGGTACTCGATTCCTATCTATCTTTGATATATGCTTACAATGTTTTTACATCTCTTCACTAACATTAACCATGAAAAGTACGTAAAAGCTATGCAATTTATATGACTGTGTCGAACAGGCCACTAATAAAGGATAAAACGATAATATTGTAAACTTCAGATAAAATCAATCCACTTCTAATAAATTTTGATCTATAGAAAACGAAGAAGTCATATTATACCCAAGTTCAACTTACGATTTTCGGATATAACAAATTGATACAATAGTCCCAACATATTTGTCACATCCAACGTTTGCTAGAAGTCTCTTAAAGAGTAATACTTCAAAGGAATACAAATTTTTTAAAATTTAGGCCCAAAATAAGTCCATTTTTTTTGGACAAATATATTTCCAATGGTTAAAATAGTTAAAACTGAGATAAAATAAAAAGTATTGAATACAGTTTTCTACCTGAAAAGATCGCTTTACAGCGAGCACGAGCGTATCTAAATTTCTTCTTCTATTTGGCACAAAAATACCATCACAAGTTACATCTACGCTGGTATTAGATGAATCCTCGGGGTCATATTTAGACCCCAAAACGCCTCCCTCTAAATATTGCAGTAGCAAAAAATGCTCTCCGGTGGGTTTCGACCCCGCACCGTTCAATCGAACGATGTTCGGATGATGCTTAAAAAATAAGGCATTTTGCAATTGAGATATAATCCAAAATGATAGGAAAAAAAAGAAAATAGTGGCAAGCTAGATAACATTTATACAAAATAGTGGAATTCGTGAATACTTAGAAGTTCATCATGCTTTTTGATTGGCTCAGATGTAACTCAGTTTGTCCTACTAATGAGCCTAGTGATACTAGTCGGCACAAAATAAAATTTTATCCTGCAAAATATGAACTCAGTAGATATTTGCAGTGGAGCTGATTTTTTCTATCGCTAGCATAAATGAAAGAATTTTGATTCTCGCAGACTACCCAAAGGAGTTGTGATATATAGTCTCAAAATTAAAAATGGTTGGAAACACAAATTTATCATGAAATGAAGCGATAAAAAGGACGTAGACACCCTATATTAACCAATTTTACAATTATTACATGCTTTCCATTTACAAAAGAAAACTCTAAATTCCAATGCCAATTGACCTAGAAAGGCTTTTAGAAAAATTGAAGTTAATATGCTCTTATTTTCACTTAAAATTATTCCTCCTTCAAAGAATCGAAAAACCTTATTGGCACTTGCATAATGAATTAGAAGGATTACTCGTTAAAAGAGAATCGAAATGTTAAATTTTCAAAAGTTTTCGTATAGGGAGAAAGCAGTAAAATAACCAAATCAAGCCTTTTAAAAGTTGCAAAAGCGATGCCAATTCATGAAACAAGAAAGCCTTAAAATTTTAAACTCAAAGATCCGAAAATGTGTTAAAGTTTTTTATTACCAGCTGTTCCAGAATAACTAGTTCGTTTTTAATTGGTCTGCTGATTACTCCGTACTTTCCTTTATCCACAGAATTAAGCTTTTCAACTTTTGCCACAACTTTTCGATCTTTCCATGATGCAAGAAATACCTAACAGGTAAATTCAAATCTAAATTCAAGCACTCAAGTATTAAATTATGTATCAAAATTTCCATAAAAATTACAATATGGTTCATTAGAATTGAATACTCCAATTGTTTGAATAATATATGAATTTTAACCTTTGAAATGCAAAGATATATGCATCATACACTGTATGGAAATTGCTGAAAATGAATACGGATTAAAAATATGTCGAAAAACTGCCACCTACCTGAGAAATAGGTCCATCGTTGAGAATTTTCAAGGTGGTCACTTCTCTCCAATCCACCTGGGTATTTTTTTCTGAAAAAGCTGACTTTTCTAGATGTTCTATAGAATGAATAAAATCAAATATTGTTAAGAATTTTAGTTCATACATTTAAAGTTTAAAAATAACCACGAATTATTTACATATGTATGCATATGTTATTGCGATCAAGAAAATGGAAATCTCCTCATTAATTGACGTTCCTCAAGCACTTTCATATTGTCCTTTTCTTAAATATTAAAAAATAAGTAATCAATAAAAATGAGCAAAATCTCAAAAATATAAATTTTGGCAGAATTGCAATTATAACTAACTAAAGAATATAAAGCAGAAAATTGTACATCATTTATTACTCGATAGTGATAAATTATTGACACTCATAGCTCTCCAATTGAAACTAAAATGACTTCAAAAATAAAATTACATGCCAGCACAAGTACACTCATTGTTATGATGATTCCTCTTAGAATAGCTGAAGTCAACATCCTGCATGAAATATAATACTTCTAAAAGATTCATGCTGCACAAAAGGATTATGACAATGTATATTCCAAACCTTTGGCAGCTTCTTCACTCCATTTCATATAGCCTACTAGATGGTTGTATATATACTCCTAATGCATCAGAAAGAAGAGACTAATAAATCAGGAGGCAAAAGAAGAACTAGCATCGAAAATAATTTTTACAAAAATACCTTGAATGTTTATGATACTGCATGAGTTACCATTTAAAATGCTAAAATGAAATAAATACATATTTGCTGTCACTGAATTATAAGTTTATCTGCAAATAGGCAAGACTGTATTCAATATGAAATTTGAATTACATGAACATTATAATCACCTCCTTTTGACCGATATGAAATTCCCTACTGTCATCAGTTCTATGAAGAGTAATTGAATTTGCGTTATTGGGTAAAATTGGACTCGTAGAAGGCAGACCTAAAGAATTAACACGAGGCCTTTCAGTGACTTCTTGTGAATTGGCAGCTACTGACGAAATACGTGGGGACCAGGGAAATCTAAGTGACCGAAAGGGAGAAAGACTGCGTCTGAATGGTTTTCGCGGTAAGGTTGATGGTCCTGGCAAATTTTTCGGTGATAAATCGTTCGGAGATTGATCATCTTTTGCCTGGCCATTCTCTCGCTTTTCTTTCAATATCTTCACTTGAAAATGGAACGAGAATCCCGCATACTCAACAACATTAAACAAAATATTTACAGCAGGCAGATAGTACCTGCAAATGCTGACTGACATCGATGCCAAATAAAAATTCGGTTTTATCGTCTGAGCGCTTGACGACAATTGATTGACGCTGATCTGAGTCACCTTTATTCTGAAGCTCGCGATTAGATAATCCTCGAAGTGGCATCGTAAGAAAATTACAGCACTGTCGAAAACTGATATTCAGAGCACTGGACCACAATGTCAACAAGTTTACGCTTATTATATTTTACTATTTTGGTATACTTGCGGTGTTTAAGATATTCGGGAAAACAGCTTATAAAAACTTACCGATATGTACGTTTCGGAATTTTTCATATTTCCGCATTTCCGTTGCAAGATTTTACATTAGCGATATTCCATCGTAAAGAATTATAGCGACACTATATTACTCAGGGTTATGAACCATATAGAGACTATCAGCATTCGTCCTTGCGCTATCTGGCCTGGAATAAACCTTGACATGACATGCGACTTCTGCACTGATTTTTTTCATCATCCTTGGCAGATCGCGCAATTTTCTGTCCTCATAGATGCAGAGTACGCGGCACGCTAAACCATCAACTCGACTTCATTCATTCCATGGGAGATAGATATAGTAACATGGACTTCGTTATTTAGTGAATTCAAATTTCTTCGAAGTCCTGCTACGCCAAATAATGGATACTAAAGTATGCAATTCTGATACAAGCACCTCGTCGAAGTATTTCATGGAAATTGTTCGGATTCTTGATTACACTACTATTCGAAGATTACTCTTTAAGAAACTAGGGAATAATAATGATCTTCTTAATCAAATTGTTGACGTGGCTATAGATTCCAGCTTAACTGTTTCATGTCCATTATCAGCAGCTCGAGCAATTGTAGCCAGTATGAATAAGGTAGTAAAAGTACTCAGCACGTTGATTAAAAAATTGCCGATGTAATTCATGCAGAATTATTTTCTATAAGCGTATAGTTTAAATGTTCAGTAATCCCAGTAAAAGAATAAATCGATATTTTTAAGGTGCAAAGTAATTATTCAATGTTTTATAAATAATATAGAAGTTCAAACCATAAAGAAACTGTATGAAGAGCTCAAAATTTTATGCAATTACGACCATAGTTGCTTTAGGCTTAGCTCTGCTAGGGTCATTCGTAACTCATAAATTTAATACATTAAGATTCAAATTCATGAAACATTGGTCCATTAATTCTAATAAAGTAAATAATTGCAATGTATGTCATATTATTGTGTCGATATGTATGACATCTATATATTGGTCCCCAAAACTTAAAATTTCCCTAGCTAGCGCTGAAATTTGTACTAAAAGCTAAAAGATGGGTTAGTACTTCATGAAGAATGGTTTTAAATTTTCTTAGTTCGCCATATTTAAGCAATGATACTATATTTTTCTCGACGAGTCAAAATCTCCTATATAATGAACTGTTTTCAATTTTATTACACCCTTTCAAATTTCTCTTAACTTGGCTTATTTGCTTTATTTAATTACAGGCTTTTTAGAACCTGAAATATACCCAGTTGAGGTAATGCCCACTCCATTTGAGTTGGTTGTAGAAAGTATGCACTGCATATTTGTGAATTGGGTGATAGATAGTGCGGATAAAGCTATTCGGTTAGAATGGGTTATCCTATATCAATATGTAGGTCATATTTCTGTAGTGGTACTTAAGTCCTACCATTATGCCATTATTGCATTCCTATGCAAGTTTGTTGATAAGCTACTGGAGAGCCTATCTGGAATATTTTGGATTAACCTTAGTGGCTGTACCATTGGATTGCTTCCAATAACATCTGTATTGCATGTTAGTGTGCAGACTTTTATTCATCCCATAATTTTAATATGTTTGAAGATGATATAAATTATCGAATCATCTTAGTCATTTACTAATTTTTTTCATTTGGTAGAAGTATGTGTGTTTCTCTTTTTTGATAGAGCAATATCTGTACGCTAATCCAAGCCATTGGAGGCAGTCCAGAAGGGGCATTAAAGATTGCTTTTGAGATATGTTACTTCATTAGATGAATGATTAAATTATTTGATGGTGCAAGGAATAAATCGTTTGCTGTCGAGGTAAATTACATATGCGACTTATAGCTATACCTGTTGAAAAAATTGCTGCACAAGAGAATTGCTGATGTTTCTTGTCATTATCTTAATATATTTTTGAGTATAACTTTCTTAGATTGGTGTTGATGTATCAAAAAATATATCTTTATTTACTTAAAATAAAAGTAATCTAATCGGAAGACATATTCCCTACATGCTTAATTATGAAGATGACATAGAAAGTGTATCCGCACTAAATGATTAGGCTGAGACAAAGATATTATTGAAAAATAATATGACAAATCTACAAACTTTGAACTGCATTTTCCTTATCAACTCTTTTTTAGATAAATGAAAATCTTCTAAAAGTTATCTAAAATTATGACATGGAGGATATGCATAGCTGGGCAATTTCAATTTTGGTCAGGATTGTAATGTTCCAAAGAAATTTATTGGCAGTACTAGTACTTGTGAATTTGCACTTCAGTTTTTTGGCCTATTATATGACACAAGTACAGCAATTTTATTCTTTCAGTAAATTTAAGCAGCTAGCAGCAAATGCCTATTAATGTTTAGAAACCTCTTTCCAGTGGGTTTATTAAAAGAGAGTAGGCTGGATTTACTGCATGCTAATTTTTTTGGTGTTTCAGATTTCACCTCTGATTCGATCAACGCTAGTTTTAATGTAGGTACTGATTGTATATCGACTCATGTATTCTGGTATGTAAGCTAGCTAACTCTTATGAATTAACCAGTTAACGGTTAATCCTATATATATGTTAGCTGCATCATTGTTTCTGTTCTCAGTTTGAGAATTCTAACTGCTGATATCATGTTCTCACTTTAGCCAATGGAATAGTGCCACAGTGCAATTACTACTGGTCCATCATGTGATTGAATAATTGTCTGTCTTGTGTTGCTAGATTTCACTTCTAGCAATGCAGTAATATATACTATATGATTTATGTTTCAATGTCTGTTTGTAATACACTAATGCCATTTATCTGAAAATGATTGTTGTAGTTATTATTTCAATTGTACTTGTGGTACATATTGGCTGTAGCTGCCCCTGTTATGCATATGTACTTAGCTCTTTCCCAGTTTAGTTAGCAAAGGCTTACTTATAAACTCAATGTAAAATGATTTTTTAGTTGAAAAATAAAACTATTTCTATAATGAATGCACACTTACAGTGAATTTAAGATTTATATATATACATATATAAAATTTTGATTTTTAGGTTAGTGAAGTCTTTTCTGGCAATGATGTAAAAAATTCTAAAATAATGAGAATAGAAAAGCTAAAAGACAAAGAGAATGATAAACACATTTTCTTTACAGAGGTCATTGGACTGCGTTTTTTCAACAGTAAAAGCAGAGTTTTCTAATCTGGGTGGCCAAAAAAAGGATAGGGTAATTATATACTTTCATTTTTTTCAATTGCATCATTCTTATTTGAGCAATTATAAAATATTGCGGGTCACTTTCAGATATTGCTGTAAACTAGCAAATACAATTTGCAACACTTGACTTGTTTTAGTAGACATAACTCTAATGCTAATTTTTAATTTTGATGCAACAATCTGTGGCAGAATTTACTTGCTTATTGTAAAATATATACTTAGCAATCTGAATAATAGTTCCAATACTTTTTAGCCAAATTGAGACAGAAGCAAAGCCATTTTTAAAATATTTTACTAATCTATAGAAACCTAAGAAATTTGCTTGTTATCCTGTGTGTTTTAAAGTGCTGCATAATGCTTTAAATACTTTTTCCAGAGTCTAAAGTAAACATGCATTTTTATAGAACAATATTTTTTTTATAATTTAACAAGTTTTAGCATCTTTTCAACAAGGAACATCTCAAACAGGACCAACATTTATTTTATCCCTCTATCTTCAACAGACCCTACTAGAATACTTCGTCAACCTAGGTACATAATCTACTCACTTTTAAAGCACTTTTTTCAGTATTATTTTTTACAATGAATTTGCTTTTGTCCAAGGTTTACTAATTGCAAATAAACAAAATTATCATATTGCACATGAGTTCAGTTTCAGGGTTTTGGGTTTAGCAAGTTTATTTTGAGGTATCAAAATATTCATTGTCTCATTGAAATATTTTTATTGCACTGGCATTTGTCTCCCTTTGTTTGCCTTCAGTTTGGTTTGTCAGTTACTTTGGCATTAATTTTGGCTTCAAATATCACATTGGTTCAGTCCAGTTCCAGCTGTTTTTTTTTTAATTTGTTCTAAATTCAAACAATTTAACAAATCTGAATTTTAGCCCAGATGGAACTAAATCTTCAGATTGATTACATGCCAAAAGATGCAGTTTCAATTCTATTAAACCCGTGGAGACCATCAAATCACTATTTAGATTATTGATCCTACATTTTTTTGGCTGGCTATCCAGCTGCAGCATCCCTTTATAGTGAAGAAACATATTATATCAAGCAATAAATATTTTAAATGTTTTAGCACTAAGGGACTGTCAGGAATGTAAAACACAACATAAACACAAGAAATTGTGACAGAATACATGTATTATTACATCCTAAATTGTGCTGATTGAAGTGAGTTAACTTCAACACAGCAAAATATCACTTACTGAAACTTGTTTTTATAATTCAAATGGGAACTTGTTCTCATAGTCAGAACTGAAACTTCAACATAGCATTAGGAGAAATGTACCGCAGCTACAGAATAAAATTAACTCTCTTAGAGGTTAATTCCTAACCGGGACACTATGGTATGGTAAGTGACAATGCCTCTGTAGAGAAAATGTCAACAAGATAGCAGTGATGAAGGCCACTAGGAAGATTGAAAATGTAACTCTGATTGTTCCAATGCTGTGGATAGTACTTCTGCAGGGAGTCAAATATCAGTATAATAAAGACAATGTTGGCTATAATCTGCAGTAAACAACAAGTTTGATATTGTTAAGTAGTCACTTGTGCGGTGTTTTGTTTTCAACTATTATAGGTTGTATTTGCCTAATACCCTTTGCATGGAAAAATTGTAAATCTGCAATGTGTGAACAATATTTATTGTTGGCTGCACCAATAATGAACTAATAGTGTAATAATTTTACTTTATAAAATTTTGTCTTTCAAACTTTTCTGTTAATTTTACCTTGCACTTTGTATTTTTATGGTTTGTTAGAGATTTGCACAGAAAACAAGATTGATCTTTTTTGTTTGGTTCATTTTTAGGGTTACTGCATTCCTGCAAGAAGAGCTACGCTTTTGTTCCAAGGCTCTGTTAGTCTTGGAGTACCTTTTGGCCTAGTTCTGATGAGTCATCAAGTTCAAATCTAAGTTGAACAAGACTAGACATTTAGTCTAGTATAGTCTATCATGCATCAAAGCTAGTATAGCATTTGCTTTCCTACGTTCCATATATTTTTTAAATAGTGATCTAGCATTTGCTTTACTACCTGAGCAGAGTAAAGGCTATGATGGAACAATAGGAATTTTACATAAAATTGCTGTTTTTGAAGGAAACTGTTCTGCAACAAGTTGTCTTGGTTAGCTTATTCTTTTCTGTATACTAGGATTTTGGTAAAAATCTTTAAAGATCAAATAAAGAAAAAGTAACAAAAGTTAAGAGTTAAGTGAGGGTATTATCTAACTTAAAATTTATGTTTTCATCTAATTATAAACTTTTAAATAATTTTATGCGATTGTTAGGACTACAATTATGTCTTAGATCTGCATGTTCTAGAATGTTCTATATTATGTGTTCTATTTCATATATTTTGATGACTCTTTACAAATCCGCCAATAGGAAATTTGTTCTATTCTTATTTTTATGACTCTTCATAAATCAGCCAATGGAATATTTGTTTTCTTCATGTATTGATCCGTCTTCCTTACCTAATAATCTTTCCTTGTTCTATTCTCTTCTGATACCCTTTTTTCCCTTGCTATTCCTGACAATAATTTAAATTTTTTCATATTACCCTTTTTAGCTATAATATTTTTAAACTATCTCTTTTCTAAGTAATAATGCTGCAATTTAGAAAAAGATCAATGATGCCCTGTAATAATAAGATGACCAATTAAATCCTTCTTTGGTGGATAGTTTGTTTTAAGAAGAGCAATATTTTGCAAAATAGCAAATTTTCTTGTTATCTTTGATCTATTGAAAGATGGTATTTTATCTGCTGAGACCATCTTACTTTTCAGGAAGTATTGCAACTGGTGATAAATACTTTATATCAATAACTTTTCTATACCTTGCTAATGTTACTGCAAAACATTGATGCAAACTGAAATATACATCCATTGATACAAGACAGAGTACAATCATCAACTCCACTTCATGTACTAATGCATCCATATACATGCCCCTAGAAAATCTAACAACAAAAAACCTTGAAACATACCAAACAGCAAACATAGCATATACGTCAACATTGCATGTATGCAAACATATATGTACATATAAATTGTGCATCTGCCATGTAGTGTACACTTCACTGAGAATTGCTGTGCATTTGTTTCACATTCACTTCAGCAGTATCATTTCCTTGTAGGCGTACAGCCTTTACCAAAGTTTCAACCATTGCTGGGAGACATATACTATCTTTCCTGCTTAGGTTTTATAAAAAATTTACCCTTCACTTATATATGCTGCAGCAAGTGCTAGCAAAGAATGCCCAAGATAGACAAAAGTCATTCCAATGCAACATTCATTTTTCTTTTCTGCCACACCCATACATAATTTCAACTGCTTCATTACTAGTGAGTGCCTATTAGTGTTCGGCTTGAATAAAAATGTTCCCAACAATTAATATATCTATCACTACCATCTCTTATGTTTCCCTCAGTACTTCTTTTTCTCTGGGTGTGGCACTCCTCAGTATTGTAAAGCCAGACAGAATCTTTAAAATTTTTCACAAGTGTTATGAATGTACCAGACAAGAAAAACACAAAGGCTATACAAGCATGGTAACATTATACAATCATAACTTGTGTTGCTGAGAGTGAATAAGAAACACACTC